>JAABOM020089142.1:0-29242 GCA_011800125.2 Solanum clarkiae | reverse complement strand
ATATGTGTAGAAGAGACCAAGCTAGCTATTCAAGGTACAAACCCCTTGGTGGTTGTGTGGTATAAACCCCTCACATGATTGATGATAATCACACCTTATCAATATAGTGGCGAAGTACAAACCCCTCACATGGTTGATGAGTACAAACCCCCAACATGGTTACCCGGGCTCTTCTCCCCCCAGATTGGGTATGGTCTAATGCAATACTTTATATAGAGTATATCATATACATAGGATTATTTCATCATCATATAGTCATTCATATCATATCTCAAGCGTTGGACCTTCAACTCCTCAAGAAATCACATCCGGACATTTTATCAAACACTTAGAGGGTGTGTAGTGCTAGTATAAAATCATGAAATATAGACATGAAATCATGAAAGAAAATCCATTGTAAAGCCACCAATCAACACCTTGCAACACCCTCAAGACATATACATCAAAACCCCTCATCAAATCTTACAATAAATCTAAGATTTATAGCTCAAATATAGTAAAACAGTCACAACTTTACATAGCTTTAACATAGTATGCAGTAAATTTTATAATGATCAAGACCCATTTATAAATCAACTTTTAATTATGCAATTTGAGTAAAAAGAGCCTTGGGTATCATTGGTGAAAGGAACCCATGAAAGAAACCCACATACCTTGGCTTAGAGATGAACTTAGTGAAGATTGGAGATGGAGACGTGAAGCTTGAAGAAGAACCTTGAAGGAGAACCTTAGCTTGGGATGAGGGTTTGGGACTTGAATTTTGGAGTGAAAATATGGCTAAGTATTTTGGGGAGTACGGGGAAATGTTCAGGATGATATAAGGGTGAAATTTGGCTAAGTATAGATAAAAACACATTTGGGAACACTTGGGCCCAACACTTAGAATATTTTGGATGAACTAAAAAAAACAGGCACCATTTTAACACAGAGGCACGTTGCAGAAGTGATGCAGATTCCTCTCTAGAAATTTAGTTTTTGAAATTTGGTAATTGCTAAATCTTTACTCTTAAATTGGGGTTAGACCCTTCTCTCTGTAATTTGGACCTCATGGACAAGAATATAAAGTCAGATTTTCGAAATAACAAACGAATTTTGAGATATATGAAAATTAAAATTTTGGGCATTCCGAGGCACATTTTTGGGCACTTTTTGGGGTCGTTACAATATCTCTCCTTTGGGAACATTCGTCCCCGAATGTACAAGAGACGTACAACCCAAGAGTGATCATCAAAAATGAGCCCCAACAAGAATGCAACATAACATGTAAATCACCATTTTCAATTTCTCAACATAAGTGTAAAATTATCATAAGCTTACCAACTTAAACATGAATGCATATGGATGACATAGAGGCTGAAGTATGAGACTTAAAATAACATAGGGGACTTAGAATTAGTACCTTATCGTGAATGGAGTGGAAAAGATAAGGATACCACTTTTGCATGTCCGCTTCGACCTCCCATGTAGTACTTTCATCTTGTTGGTTCCTCCAAAGGACCTTAATGGATGCCACATCTTTGTTCCTCAATGTGTTTACTTGCCTATCTAAGATATGAACTAAACCTCCTCATAAGTCAAGTTATCCTCAATAACACTCACGACATCAGGAGGCACAATGGAATTAGGATCACCAACACATTTTCTCAACATAAAGACATGGAACACCGGGTGAACCAAATTCATTTCACTAGGCAACTTCAACTCATACGCTACCTTGCCAAATATCTTTACCACCTCATAAGGACCAACATATCTCATACTCAACTTCACCTTTTTACCAAAATGGACCACACCTTTCATTGGAGAAACTTTCAAATAGATCCAATCACCCACTTTTAATTCTAGATCTTTCCTTCTCACATCTGCATAGGATTTGTGACGACTTTGGGCTGTTTTCAACCTTTCCCTAATCATCCTAACCTTCTTAAGAGCCTCCATAACCAGATATGGTCCCAATAAAGACACCTCTCCAACATCAAACCAACCAACCATGATGTACAACATCTCCCATAAAGAGCCTTAAATGGGGCCATACTGATGCTAGAGCCATAACTATTATTGTAATCATTCATCGAAAGGTGATCATACCAACTACCTTTAAGATCCAAGACACAAGCCCTAAGCATATCCTCAAGTGTTTGAATGGTTCTTTCGGCTTGGCCATCCGTTTGAGGATGCAAGGCCGTACTAAGGTGAACTTTGGTACAAAGACCCCTTTGAATAGACCTCCAAGTGTGTGAAGTGAATTGTGCACCATGATCCGATATAATGGACAAAGGAACCCCATGTAACCTCATTAACTCATGGATGTACAACTTGTATACTCAGTCCCATATGTAGTCTTAATTGGTAGAAAGTGAGCCGGTTTTGTCATCCTATCAACCACAACCTAAATGGAATTAAAACTTTTTCTAGTCTTGGGAAACCCAACCACAAAATCCATTTAATCATCTCTATGTCTTGGGTTAGGCCACCTGGCCTTTGGTGTTCGGCTTTGACTTGTTGACAACTATGGCAACCGAAAACGAATTTGGCAATCTCCCTCTTCATGCCTCCCCACCAATACATATCCCTCAAGTCTCTATACATTTTGGTGGAACCAAGGTGGATAGAATTAGAAGAATTATGGGCCTCATCAAGGATTTTCTCCTTCAAACCACCAACACAAGGCACACACAACTTACCTTGGTACCTAAGGGCACCATCTCCCCCTTGGGAGAAAACCTCTACTTTGCGCTCTTTCACCAAGGCCTTTAATTCAAGCAAAGAAGAATCAAGATCTTGTTTTGCTATAACCTCATCAACCAATGAAGACTTAGACCCATCAACAACAAGAAGCCCATCATCACCAACCTCTTCAAACCTAACCCCCAATCTAGCCAATTGATGCACCTCCCTAGCCATTTCCTTACACCATCAACATGAGTTAGGCTACCCATAGACACCCTACTCAAAGCATCCGCCACAATATTTGCCTTACCCTGATGATAATGTACACTCTTATCATAGTCTTTAAGAAGTTCTAACCATCTTCGTTGCCTCAAGTTGAGATCCTTTTGAGTGAGACATATTGGAGGCTCTTGTGATTAGTGAACACATCAACATGTACCCCATACAAGTAGTGAGACCAAATCTTTAATGCAAACACAACGGTGGCTAACTCTAGATCATGGGTAGGGTAGTTCCTTTCGTGTACCTTGAGTTGTCTAGAAGCATAAACTATGACCTTACCATTTTGCATCAATACACAATCCAAACCAACCCGGAAAGCATCATAATACACCACAAATCCCTCAAGCCCATCCGGTAGTGACAATATAGGACTGGAGACAAGCTTGTCTTTTAATGTTTAGAAGCTCCTTTCACACTCATCGGTCCACACAAACTTAACCTTCTTTTGAGTCAATTTTGTCATAGGGGAAGCAACGGAGAAGAATGCTTTCACAAACCTTCTATAATAACCCGCTAGGCCCAAGAAGCTCTTAATATCCGACGGGGTCAATGGTCTAGGCCAATTTCTAATCACATCGGTCTTTTTAGGATCCATCTTAATACCATATCCCGACACTATATGACCCAAGAATGCAACCTCCTTCAACCAAAATTCACATTTTCATAGTTGGCATACAATTTCTCCTCCCTAAATCTTTGCAATACAACCCTCAAATACCACATATGCTCCTCCCTACTATGTGAATAAATCAAAATATCATCAATGAAGACCACAATAAAGGAATCAAGGTAGGGTTAGAAGACCCTATTCTTTAGGTCCATGAAGATGGCCGGTGTATTGGTCAACCCAAAAGACATCACCACAAACTCATAATGCCTATATCTATTCCTAAAGGCCGTCTTGGGAATATCACACTCCCTCACCCTTACTTGATGATACCGGACCGAAGATCAATCTTAGAGAAAAATCTAGCCCCTTGCAATTGGTCAAACAAACCATCAATTCTTGGAAGAGGGTATCTATTCTTTATAGTGACCCTATTGAGTTGCCGGTAGTCAATACACATCCTAATGGACTCATCCTTCTTTTCCATAAAGAACACCGGAGCACCCCAACGTAATTGGCCAGGTCTAATAAATCCTTTCTCCAACAAATCTTTCAATTATTCTTTTAGCTCCTTCAACTCCGTCGGGGCCATAAGGTAAGGGGGAATAGAAATGGGTTGAGTATCGAGAAGTAGATATATGCCAAAATCTATCTCCCTTTCAGGAGGGATACCGGGAAGGTCATTTGGGAAGACATCAAGGGACTCATTTACAACCGGAACCGACTTTATGGGAAGGACTTTCAAACTCCACATCCCTAACTCTCCCAAGATGGTAAAGACACCCCTTAGAGATTAACTTATGGGCTTTAATGCAAGACATGAACCTACCCTTGACCACCATATCTTGACTTTCCCACTCAAGGATGAGTTCATCTGGAAATTGGAATTTGACCCTATGGGTTCTACAATCAATAGAAGCATAGTAGGCATGCAACCAATCTATCCCAAGAATGACATCAAAATCAACCATGTCTAATTCAACAAGATCACAAGGCAACAACTTATGAACAATGCAAATAGGACAACTTCTATAAACTTTTCTAGCAACAATAGAGACACCAATAGGAGTAGACACTTCATATGACTCATGCAACAACTCAGGGTCAACATGGAACTTTTAGGAAACAAAAGGGGTAAGAAAAAAAAAGTGGCATCCGGATCAATCAAAGCATATATATCCAAGTCAATGATTTTCAACATACTGGTAACAACATCGGGAGCCTTAGCAACCCCTTGCCTCCTATGCAGAGCATAAAACCGATTGTGCCTTAGGGCACCACCTTGAGGACCACCTCTACCCAATGGAACCACATTTGCACCTTGGCCCTTGCCATGGTTTGTTGGACAATCCACCCTTTTGTGACCAAGCTCCCACAATCAAAGCATGCATTAGAACCCTTCAAACACAGGGCCTTATGACTCTTACCACATGTAGGACACACATCAATGGGAGAAATACCACCAACACCTAGAGGCCTAGGGAAGTCATTGACAAACCCCCTATCAGTAGCATGGGAAGACCCTTGGCCTTGATGGAATCGGCAACCCCTTTGGAACTTACCCCCAAGACTGGCCCTCTTGGTGTCATGACCCCTTCTCTTCCTTAACTTTTCCTCCTCCATTTGCTCGGCATATATCATCAATCGACATAAGTCCATGTCACTAATTAGCAAAGCAGACTAACATTCTTCACTCACCAAGTCAGAGACCCCCATCACAAACTTGTTCATCCTAGATCTAGGATTGGTCACCAAATGAGTAGTATACTTTGAAAGTTGATTAAACTTGAGGGCGTACTCCCTCACACTCATAACATGTTGTTTCAAGTTCATGAACTCTACCAACATAGCTTCACTAAGCTCAAGAGGGAAAAACCAATTATGGAAAGCCAATTTGAACTTCTCCCAAAGCACCATATTACTAATTCCCTTCTCCCTCTTCCATTGATCATACCATATTTAGGCCACCCCTTTGAGTTGGTACACCGCCACTCCTCCTTTTTATTTGGCCCAATACCCATGATATTCAAGATCTTGTAGACCTTATCAATGAACTCTTATGGATCTTCATCCACCTTTGGCCCATAGAACACAGGAGGATTCGTCCTCATGAAGTCCCTTACCCTAGCTCTTGTGGTAGTAGCATGAGGGGCTTGGGCCCCTTGATTGCCTTGATTGTCGACAACTTGGGCAAGCATAGTGAGGGCATCCCAGAGCTAACCATTAGTAAGTTTCTCCTCGGGAGTTTGGGCCCTTCTTCCTCTAGTGTTTGGCATGATCTAGCATAGCAAAGGACAATCGTTAGGGGAAAAAACTCACTACAACTCTATAGCATGACTTAGAACATGAAGAAGGGAAATATTTCCTAAAATGCCTCATAGCCTCCTATTCATATTCATGGCGTGCTTCATAACCATGAATAGGACTCTAATTGACGCGGTGTGCTGGACTCCGAGGATCTATCAATCTAGTGCTCTGATGCCAAGTTTTTCACAACCCGAACATAGGGCTTAGATGTGACACAGCGAATGGGGAACCTAAAGGAACCCTAAACAAGTCTCTTAACTTATCTGTCATGACCCAAGCCTAGGGCCTAGGCGTGACACAGCGCAAGGGGAACCCGAAGGGACCTAAGCAAGCCTCATAAAGCATTATTACACATCTTTGGTCGCGAAAATAAGTAATTAACATGATAAGAGAGGGGGCCAAGACAAAGTGATCGGGCTTACCCTCATAGTCAAATAAACAATAAGGATGAATGTCTCAATACATAATATAAGAAACATAGACTAGGTTCCCGAAGTGGAGGACTCACTAACTAGCTTGAATAGCACCCAACTAGCCACATGGAGGAGGATGATCAACTTGGGCACTAGTTCCTACCAGGTGACATCATGTAGGCATAGAGTATATGTTAGTACGTTTGAATGTACTAAGTTTGTAGGATGCAATGCAATAATAGATAGACATCATAATCAAAATGCATAATATTAAGCAATATGCATAATATATAATATGATATGTATGATCAATGCTTAAGTAAAACATGCTTAAGTAACTTATGCTCATATAGGATATCATATGTGTAGAAGAGACCAAGCTAGCTATTCAAGGTATAAATGCCTTAGTGGTTGTGTGTTATAAACCCCTCAAATAGTTGATGGTGATCACACCTTACCAACACAATGACAAAGTATAAACCCCTCGCATGGTTGATGAGCATAAACCCCTAACATGGTTGTTCGGGCTCTTGTCCCCCTAGATTGAGTATGGTCTAATGCAACACTTTATATAGATTATATCATATACATAAGCTCATTTCATCATCATATAGTTATTCATATCATACCTCATGCTGTGGACCTTCAACTACTCAAGAAACTACATTCGAATATTTTATCAAACACTTAGAGGGTGTGAAATGGTAGTATAAACCTATGCAATTTGGAGATGAAATTATGCAATAAAATCCATTGTAAAACCATCAATAAACAACTTGCAACATCCTCAAGACCTGTACATTAAAACTCCTCATCAAATTTTACAATGATCTAAGATTTATAGCTCAAAGCATAGCAAAACGGTCACAACTTTATATAGCTTTAACATAGTGTGCAGTGAATTTCATAATATGCAAGACACATTTGTAAGTCAACTTTAAATTATGCAATTTAAGTAAAAAGAGGCTTGGATATCATGGGTGAAAGGAACCCGTGGAAGAAACCCACATACCTTAGCTTATAGATGAACTTGGTGAAGATTGAAGATGGAGACTTGAAGCTTGAAGAAGAACCTTGAAGGATAACCTTAGCTTGGATAAATGTTTAGGACTTGAGTTTGGGGAGTGAAAATATGATTAAGTGTTTGAGTGAGTATTGAAAAATGTTTAGGGTAATATAAGGATGAAATTTGACTAAGTATAGATAAAAAACGTTTGGCAAAACTTGGGCCCAACACTTAAAATATTTTGGACGAACTAAAAAAAATAATGCCCATTTTGTACAGAGGCTACAACGCGGATTCTTCTCTGGAACTCGCATTCTTAAAATTCCGTAATTGCTAGATCTTTGCTCTTAAATCGGGGTTTGACACTTTTTTCCCTAATTTTGAACCATGAACAAGAATTCGAAGTCAGATTTTTGAAATAATGAACGAATTTTGAGATATATGAAAATTAAAATTCTGTGCATTCCGAGGCACATTTTTAGGCACTTTTTTGAGTAGTTACATTATCATTACACATCATTGGTTGTGGAAGCATATAAGAAACATAAAGAGTAAGAATAGGGGCAAAGGGGCTAAGGGGAAAGCTTGCATAACATCATAATCAAGAGACAAAGAGTCAAAACTCATATCATAGATACATAATGTGTCCAACAAACACCTCTAATACTTAGATAAGAGCGGTGACCAAGACAAAGCAACTGGGCTCACCCTCATAGTAAAAATAGACAATAAAGAAGAGTGTCTCAATTCATAGTAAGAGCAACATAGACTAAGGTCCCCGAAGTCAAGGACTCACCAATTAGCTTGAGTAATACTGAACTAGCCACGTGGAGAAGGAGGATGATCAACTTGGGAACCGGTTCCTACATGATGATATCATGTAGGCAAAAGTATGCGTTAGTACCTTTGAATATACTAAGTATGTAGGATACAATGCAACAAGAGATAGACATCATAATCAAATGTATAACAATAGGAAATAGGCATAATATAACAATATGGCATGTATGATCAATGCATAAGTAAAACATGCTTAAGTAATTCATTCTCACAAAGGTTATCATATGTGTAGAAGAGACCAAGCTAGCTTTCCAATGTACAAACCCCTTGGTAGGTTGGTGATGATTCCACCCCATCACTTAGGTGGTGAGGTACAAACCCCTCACTAGGTTGATGATTACAAACCCCCATCCCACCCCATCACCCTGATGGTGAAGTATAAATCCCTCACTAGGTTGATGAGTACGAACCCTCATCTAGGTTATGCAGGCTCTTGATCCCCTCGTATTGGGTATGATCTAATGTAACACTTTATAAAGAATCCATCATATACATAAGATCATTTCATCATAACATCATTCATATCATATCTCATACTGTGGACCTTTAATTCCTCAAGAAATTATAGTCGGACATTTTATCAAACACTTGACTGGTGTGTAATGGGGGTACAAGTCCATGTAATTTAGACAAAAAATCATGCAAGAAAATCCATTGTAAAACCATCAATCAACACCTTGCAACACCCTCAAGTAATATACATCAAACCTTACAATAGATCCAAGATTTATAGCTCAAAACATTGCAAAATAGTCACAACTTTACGTAGCTTTAACATAGTTCATAGACATGTTCATACTAGTAAACACATTTGTAAAATCAACTTTTAAATGCAAATTGAGTAAAAAGGAGATTAGGGCACCATGGGTGGAAGAACTCAATGGCTAAAACCTACATACCTTAGCTTTGGAGAAACTCTTAGTGAAGATTGAGAATAGAGACTTGAAGCTTGAAGGAAATCCTTAGTGAAGATTGAGAATAGAGACTTGAAGCTTGAAGGAAATCCTTAGTTTTAGATGAGAGTTTTAAGACTTGAATTTAGGAGTGAAAAATATGGCTAAGTGTTTGAATGAGTATTGGAGAATGTTTAGGGTGATATGAGGGTGAAATATGGCTAAGTAGGATTTTCCATTATAAAAAAAATTCGAAGTTATATAGGTGAAAACACGTTTGGGAACACTTAAACCCAAGACTCAAAAGTCTTAGACCGCAAGAAAAATAACTGGGGGCAGAATTTACACAGGTCCGCATTGCAGACCTGTCACAAAGACCAAGTTTACACATGTCAGTGATAGCTGCACATCGCGGCACTGTGGCTGATCGATTCTGGAAACTAAAATTTTGGAAATATGAAATTGTGATTCGATTGCTCTAAAATCAAAGTTAGACCCATTTTCCACTCAAAATGACCCCTTGATCAAGAATATGAAGTTAAATTTTTGATATCGCATACATATTTTGAGATATATGGAATTTAAAATTCTGAGCATCTCGAGGCACATTTTCGGGCACCGTTTCACCTTGAGTCTCCATAAATGAACTCTAACAATTTATCTATTCGATTGTTCCCTAATGATCATTCTAAGCATTGATCTATTGATTGAAATGTTGATTGATGAGATGATTAGAGTCTCTACGAGACTGATTTAAAGATTGTGCCTCCATGAGGTTGATTGAGATGATAGATTGAGATAGTTTGATTGGATGGATTATTTTATGAACATTTAGTCATGGGAGGAGTGTCGAGCACCAAAAGAATAAGATTTAAACCAACTCGCACTCATCAAACTATGTAGCTGAGCGTAGGTGAGGATTAGGACCACCACATCATATTGTGTTAAGGTCCCCTCTGATTAGAAGTCCCTGAAATCAATAAAGGACTTATAGATCTGATGTCTCCATTTGGACTTCTCCTTATAGTTTTGATTCGTTATCTACTTGGCAAGTACAGAACGACTGTGGAAACATCAACGTGATTATTGTACAATCACCGGCTCATAAGTGATTGTTGTCAAATAATAGAAACTCCCAGAAAGTTCCCACCTTGAGTACTCTGAGTCGAGATGAGATGAGATGAGATGAGATGAGTTGAGATGAGTCCTAATGAGACGAGTCTGATTTGATTGATGAGTTGATTGATTGATGGGTCACATGTCTACTCTTTATTCTTGCTTTAGATAGGCATTTGACATATTGATTGGTTTCTGTATTGAGTTTATTGTTATTTCTATGTTATTCTGCCTGTTTTGGTTTCACCCAGCCATTTTACATACCATAGATTCCACGCACTGATGCCACTCTAGCGCTGCATCATTTTATGATGTAGATACACGGATAGATATCATCAGCAGGTACATCATTGAGGATATTTGGACGTTCAGCGGATTGGTGAGCCTCTCCTACTTCAGAGGATTCATTTACATTATTTTCGTCATGCTTTAGAATTTGAGTTTCTTAGCTTTATTTCGATTGAGGTAGCCATGGGTCTATCATTGGCACTACCTAACAGTGATAGAGGCTTCATAGATTAGAGTCAGATGTTGATTGTTAAGATTGTGAGCCAGTTCATTCTAATAGCCCTTCATTTATACTATTATTTTGAGACTAGATGATAGATGTCCCCATTTACATTCTGTTAACTTCCGCTGATTAATAAAATGGTTAATTGAATGAATATTATGAGGCCAAGTGGTTTGCTTGAGACTAGAAATAGTCTCTGGGTGTCGGCCACGTCTTGGTCCCCTACCAGGCATGATAAGAGATTTAATTTTGACCCAATTCTCGCGAGGCCAATTGTAGTGCCAATACAAGGATCTACGATCCGTAGATCCCTGTTCTTGGTTCACTCTAGCAAAGTTTAATGAAAGGTATTTTGGATATTTCGTATGCACCTAATTCTTAAACTATGTCGTTTTGGTCCTATAATTATTCGTAACCACTTTTATACTGCCCAATACACCCCAATCCCACTTTTATTTATTTGAACTCATAATTCTCTCAAACGTTCTTCTTCTCCAAGTTCTCTTAAGCTAAAGGAAGGTCAAACTCGCATTCTTCCCAATTACTCTATTAATTCTTAGGTTTCCTTCAAGGATTTCTATCAAGGTATATGGGTATGCATTCATGGAATCCTTTCATCCATAAAGCTCAAAGAATTCTCAATTTTGTTATCAAATTCAAGAATTAAATTTAACACCCCTTAAATTATCCTACCTTGTACGGCCTTAAAAGTTTTGTAAAGTCGAAGAATATGTTCCGTTAGAAAGAAATGCCTCAACTTAGGAAGCTCCTGAGGAATCAATTGTTCCAACCTAGGAAATAAGGTGATTAATCCTTTTCCTTGTTCCTCTTCTATCGTCACTTATTCCATTGATTCACAACCTAATATCTCTAGTTTTTGGAGATTCAGAAGACCTCCACCCACTGATAGAGACATCAAGTTTCTCAATTTTCTACAATTTTGTAAGTACAATGTTTTAGGTTTGCTGAAGCAGGCATCTGGAAGTTAGTGAGAGCACAGAGCACTTATGTTGTTAGCCTTACTGATGTATGGCTCTTCCACGTTTCATGGTTTCTTTGTCAAAATTAGGTATTTTGTGTGCATGTTTTTTTGGATTTGATTGTTCGCAACAAATTTTCATGAAACACGGAAAATTAACT
This sequence comes from Solanum clarkiae, assembly GCA_011800125.2. Classification (NCBI taxonomy): domain Eukaryota; kingdom Viridiplantae; phylum Streptophyta; class Magnoliopsida; order Solanales; family Solanaceae; genus Solanum; species Solanum clarkiae. The sequence continues at coordinate 17,457 of JAABOM020089142.1, read as the reverse complement.
ACAACCAAAATAAATAAAAGAAAAAAGATAATTTTATTAATGAATTTTAGTGAGTATAATTCTTTGTTCTCTTGATTCTTCTCTCTTGACGTGTTTCTGTGATTCAAGGGCCTATAATAGCGTATTTCTCAAATGAAGGGTGAGACCTCCTTGAGATGTGTTTGGATCTCCGGGAATGTCGGTAGCACTTCGTCGTTTCAAGTCGATCTTCAGAAGAACTCCGTTGACCACCTCTTCGAAGAGATATGTAGTTGGTGTTGCAGCTTTTCTCCAATACTCGCAGAATGTCCTTAGAAAATTATGTAACTCTCCTATTTATAGTTGTAGGAGTGAGGCAGTCTAAATGTGGATGAACGCTTTGCCTTTTTCTGATTAGTTCTTATAAGTCATCAAGCTTATCACAAACACTATGTGATAAGATCGATTTTTGATTGGTTGTTGAACTTTGACCAGGATTGCCACATCATGAGAACACATGGCATTTTCTTGTTGGTCTTGAACTTGACTGGAATACCAAGTTATCTTGATACGTGGCATAAGTTTAAGCCTCAAGATAAAGTGGAGGTTGGACTTGAAATTAATTAAAATAGACTTATTAATTTGTAAAGTCCAAATTAATTAATTTAATCCAAATGATCATGAATTTTAATTCAAATTTTGTATGAATTTAATTTACTAAAATTTTTGTGTCTACAGATGCCCCCTACTTCAAGGCTTGTCAAAGGGTAGATTGGTTGAATTTTAACGACTAGGCTTGAAGTACCCGTAGAGTCAACACTCTTATGTGGAAACAATAGTGACTCTTTTCTTGTCGAAAGAGATTTCACAATTAGTAAATGATTGACATTTTATGTTGCACATTTAAGAATATAACACTAATTTTTTTCAATTAATTGAACATTTTACGCTTAGCCCGTAGCCTCGTGTGATTTTTTTTTTGGCTACTCTAAGCTATTAATGAAACAAGAATTAATAATTTATAAAAATGTGTTAAAACACTTAACCTTCACGTGGTATTCATCAAGAATTAATCAGAAAATGTTGGATAAGTTTTTTTTATTCTTATTCAGACTTGGTGTTTTTCATGTGAGATTCTCCAAGTAGATTTGGATTTGGCTTTCCAACGTTAATTAGGATTCCAAGTCCTTTGCAATAACATCTTCTTGGGTATATTCCTTGTTGAAATCTAATTGGATTCTTCCTTCTTTGAGTCTATATTAAGGTGAAAAAGTTCAAAGAGAACACACGAGTTTTCTGCATAAGAACAAGTTCTTGAGAATAAGAAAGCTTCAATTCTGCACGACTTCACGAGAATCCCAATATCTTTTCTAAGGGATATCAAGACCACGATCGGTTTGAGCCACTGGAAAGTAGACATGAAGGGCTACATTACAAGCCAAAACAAAAAATGGATTACTTATAGAATATCCTAGGTAATGTTTTGAAAACCGTATTCACTTTCTGATTCGCTGGTGATTTCAGCTCTGCGCGCCCTCACGAAAATCGTCATATCTTGATGTAGGAATATCAAAATCGCAAGCCGTCTGAAGCGTTGGAAAGTAGACACAAAGGTCTACGTACCTGAGAATGACTTTCAGATTCCTTATAGATTATTACAGGTAATTGTTTGAAACCCGAATTCACTTTTTGATTCACTGGTGATTTCAGCTCTGCATGACTTCACGATAATTATCACATCTTGATGTAGGAATATCAAAATTGCGAGCCATATGAAGCATTGGAAAGTAAATAAGAAGGGATGCATCTGTCGTGGAAATGATGATCAAATTTTTTATAGATTATTACAGATAATCTTTTTGAAATTCAGCATGTAAATCCTAATCTGCCATTTTTTTACCAGTCTTGGCTTCACGAATCTCATCTTTTTGCTAACCCTTTCTCGTGGGTATTCAAACGCAGAGGATATTGTTGCATATTTCCAAAAGAAAGATGAAATTTTTTGATCTCCATTCGCCTCATCCTCAGCTTGAGATTTCAAAATGACAAGCAAGACCCACTTGCCAAGATCCTTACTTTGGCAGTTCATCCTTCCGTGATTGGTGTTTTCTCGCTCGATAGAGGATCACCTAATGACTCTCCTCATCTAAACCAGTGGTCAGTAAAGGAGGAAATTGATGTTCTTGAATTCAATAAGCTGGTTACTGCCGTCTCTTTTATTCTGCAATCATCTATGCATGACAAAGCAACTGATTCAGATTCACCCAAGTTTCTGATAAAGGTCTCACCACATGGAGCTATCCTTCTTCTTGTTTTGGCGAATTTCGATACACGGTTCGCTACTGGAAATGGGTGGAGGATGTTCTTAGCTAATAAGGAGGTGTTGGACCATATCAAGTTGTATGATGCTATTTTTGCCTCATTTACGTACGACATCAATGAGAACGTGTTGCGGGCTTTTTGTGGACTTTGGCATTCATCAACCAATACTATGTGTTTTGGTATAGGTGAACTTTCTATTTCACTATTGGTTATGCGCATGATTGGAGGACTTCTTGTACACAAAGAATTCTATGATGAAGTCGTGCCTTTGTCCCAAGAGTTGATACAAGCAAATCCACAAGGCGAGCCATTTCTTGCTAGGATTTGTGCCTATCTATTTTCAGCATTTCATCAACTTGCACGAGGTGCGTCTCAAAAGGTCTCTGTCCGTGACTGGGTAAGTTTTTGGTTCAGAGGACCAGAAAGGTACCAAGAATCCACCGCACAATCGTCCAAGCACTGACTAGGCCAAGAACAAGTCATAATCCTTCAGGCTACATAGACATGTCTTTTTTACTGCGAACTGAGGAAGAGAATACTGCTTTCATTGAGTTAGGCATGGATGGACCTCTCAAAGAAGAGATGAATTTAGCTGCTTTTCTTGCATGTTTTCTTTGTAAGTTTGCTCTTCCTACCAAGAATTTTGACCACATTCGTCCTAGTGTCTTCAAAGTTTCCAGTTTAATGGCTCATAAGGAGAAGTTTTCATTAGCAATCCCTATCCTAGAGAGCATTTACAGAGGTTTGAAAGAGATTTCGTCTTCATCAAACTTGAGAGCGAGTGGCATAATTTTTCCCATACAATATGTCTATAGATGGATTGGTGCTTATTTTGACACTAACCATTATAGTAGTCATCACAATGGTGGTCGCATGTGCAAAATTAGTGGAGAGAAAATGGCCAAATACTTTGATCTCACAGGTGCACGAAGACTATTTCAGGATGTGAATATTAATCATCTTCACCACTTGGCTATGTTGCAGTATAAAGAGTTATCTTTTGAGGATAGCGGCGACTTGTCTAGCTCTTGGAGCGATTATTTCATTAGTCTTCATTTTAGTCACCTTGTCGTCAGGCATGACGACCGCCTTATTCTGGAGCCTTACAGTCCTCATAGATTTAGTCGTCAATTTGGATTCGTCCAAGACTTACCTGGTAACTTGATTGAGTTACGATGTAATAGCACACTTTAAGAATTGGTACAACTTTGGGATTCCTATACTTACCTAGGCAGCACCTCGATAATTCGCATTCCATCTTCTCCTGATAAGCCTTTAATAACTTGCAGATATGCAAATTGGTGGTTAGCTGTCCGAACCAATCCTATTGGACAGAATAAGATCACTTTAAATTGTTCAAGGCATGACGATGCTCATGAATCATCTAAAGTTCGCCATTCTCCGTCACAAGATCAAAATAAGTCGTCTTCTTCTTCTTATCCCCTTGTTAAGTCACAAGCAAGTCAGTCATCTAAGTCTTCGACTTCAAAGGGAGTGTTAAGGCGGAATGGGAATGGAACTTACCCTCCTTCATCGACATCAAATATGTGTATTACTTCCACTGTGACGTCAGAAAAAGTTGGCAAGATAAAACACCCTCCCATCTCATCTGGAAAAAACTACTAGGCGGTCATCAACCCAAGCAGATTCCAAAGATGAGACTTCACTTATCCCTTCAGATGTAATTGTAGGTGCGAATAGAGACACTAGCTCAATGGAAGGTGAAACAGATCGAGATGAACATTGGAATCGCAAAAGGAAGAAGGTAAAATACCAAGATGCCAAGTCTGACCTGGACACGATCATCATAGACAGCGAAGCATTTTTTGCTGATTCTCCTAGCTCTGTCATGCCATTGCCTGAACTCGTAGAAGAAGTACAATCACTTTTCTTCCTTTAATTTTTTAATGTTTAAGCTCCTTTATTTACTTATTTATTTATTTATTTATTCATCCCTTTGTTACTTCTTCTTTTTGAAGTTGGTTATCAAAGGTGCATCCATTGACACGCTTAGTGGCATCCTAGATGAAGGTGGTATTACTAGTCCAAGCTGTCCCGATATATCTTCTCTTTCTCCTTCAAAATCTTTGGAGAATGAAGTAGAACTCGCTACTCCTAATTTTGAACCACAAGAGATGATATCTTCCTTCAAAATGCATTATGTTTCCAAGATGTGGGGTGCCTTATGCGAGTGGGTGACAATTCTCTCTTGATTCCCGAGATAACTTTTCAAAGATAAATGATGGTGTCAACATGATTTTGGAAGAGGTCAAAGAAACTAATGTTGTCAATACACCTACTTTGGAGGATTCTGTTAAGGCTTTCTTCGAGACATATGAGGAGTATGATGCCATGAAGTTGTCTTTTTCTCCAAAAATGACTAAAGAATGTCACCAAAAGTTACTTTTTGATGCACAACATCGCTTTATCAAGGCAAAGGAGGAAAGCACAAAAGCCAATGAGCACATAAAGGATCTTCAGGCAACTGTTACAAAAATCGATGAAGAATTGAAGATCTTGACCACAAAGAAGAAGAAGACCATTGCAAATATGGAGGAAACAAAATGAACAACTATCTTAACATCAGGAGGAGATTATCACTTTTGAAGGTGAAATTCGTGCTATTGAGGAGAGACCTCTGTTGTCTGAAGATGAAGTGGAAAAGTTATCCAAATTGAAGGAAACAGTCGGGACGAGTTGCCAAAAAATCCTAGAATTCAACCCCTTTCCATAGTTTAATTCTTGCTTAAGATTTACTTATTTCTTTTAGAATTTGCTTATGTTGATGTAGTGATAATCTTCTTTTGATGGAATAAAATTGGCATCTTTCTCTTAAATGTTTTTGTCTTGTTCACTTTTATATTTATTTCCAATCGTTCCGGCCCTTATGTTTTAACATTTCTCATCAAACTTTTCAGCCTTGAGCATCCATGGTAGAAAACCAATAACTCGATGTAGAAGCATCAAAATAATGAGATGCTTGTTTTTTTAGAGTTTTAACTCATAAAAATACCATATATATAAAAATCATGATCGATAGATCTCTTGATTTATACGTATATATTTTCAAAGTCGACTCAAGTTCTGCCTCGCCCAACTTTGCTTTGAGTATTTGCGGTAGAAAATTAATAACTCGATGTAGGAGCATCAAAACGATGAGATTCTTGTTCCATTGGAAGCATAACTCGTAGGAGTACAGCATATGTAAAAATCACGGACAAAGAACTTATGGATTTGTACAAATATAGTTTCAAAGTTGACTCAAGATTTTCGTCGCCCAACTTTTCAGCTTTGAGCACCTGCAGTAAAAAGTTAATATCTCGAAGTAGAAAAATCCAAATGATGAGATTCTTGTTCCATTGGAAGTGTAACTCGTAGGAGTACAACATATGTAAAATCATGGCCAAAGAATCAACTGATTTATACAGATATAGTTTCAAAGTCGACTCAAGTTCTTTCTCGCACAACTCTTCAGCTTTGAGCATCTGCGGTAAAAAAATTAATATCTCGAAGTAGAAGCATCCAAATAATGAGATTATTATTCCATTGGAAGCATAACTTGCAGGAGTACAACATATGTAAAAATGGAGGCCAAAGAACCTATTGATTTGTACAGATATAGTTTCAAAGTTGGTTCAAGTTCTGTCTCGCACAACTTTTCAACTTTGAGCCTTTGTGGTAGAAAATAAATAACTCGAAGTAGGAGTGACAAAACTAGGAAATTCTTTTTTCGTTGCAAAGACAAAACTAAGAGAAACAATATACATGAAATTCGCAACAAAATTCATACCAAATTGACGAGAATGAATCTTTTTGTGAGTTGACTATGCACCTTGACTGCCAATTCCACATCTCTTTTTATTTTGTTTTTGAAGAAACAAAATCTCTTGAGCTTGGAGTGTCCAAATTAGGATCTTTGCAAATATATCATACAAATTAGTAAGACTTCAACTCAAAGAGCATTTTTCGTTTGACATCGTGGGTAAAGATGCCCCTAATTTTGAGTAATTTTTTGAAGCCTCAATGAGTTACACAAAATTGTTCCTCTACCATGGCATGAGTTTAAATTGAGCTTCAAGTTGCCTGATCCAATAATTGTAGATTTTAATAGTCTTTCATATGCTAAGATTTTAAATGTGACCTTAGTTTCCCAACTTCGAGTGGCCTTAATAGAAAATGCTTAACTCGACTTGTTGTTTCTTTCGTTGCGAAGAGGAATTTAAGAACTACAACATATGCAAGAATGTTCATGCTTTTGTATAGATATGATACTTCTAAAACATATATTGTTATGATTAAGACATGCTACAAACCACTTCTTTTTTTTTTTAACTCATATGACTGAACTTAGAATGATGTTCTAAGCTGCCTACGCATCTCAATGAAGAGGATCAAGTCATAACATAGTTCAAAGAGATGAGTTAATTTTTTAATTTATTATTATTATTTTGGGCCTTACACAGTTTAGACTAATGCGGTCCAGGAGTATCAAGCGACTTTCATGGGAAGTATTGCTTCAAGAATTTGCCATTGATCGGACCAACTCTCAGGCCATCGTTATTCATGATTTTGTATGCTCCATCTGAATATACTTCCTTCACGATGTATTGACCATCCCATTTTGATGTGAACTTGTCCTTTATGCATTTTTTGAGGATTATGGGTCTTCGAACAGTCAAGACCAAGTCTCCTACTTGAAATGATTGTGGCTGCACTTTCTTGTTGAAGGCTCTAGCTAGTCGAGATTGATAGCATTCCAACTATTGTTGTGCTTCCAATCTTTTCTCGTCCAATGCCTCCAATTCTGCTAGACGAAGTTAAGTGTTGCTTTTGACCATAAGTCCCTCTTGGATTGCTATTCTTAGTGATGTAATTTGTTGTTCTAACGGAAGGACCGCTTTTACACCATATACTAGCGAGTACGGAGTTGCTTATGTAGCAGTTCTGAAGGTTGTTCGATATGCCCATAAAGCTTCGCCAATCTTCTCATGCCAATCCTTCTTATTCTTGGTGATGACTTTTTTTAACAAGTTACCTAGTGTCTTGTTAAAAGCTTCAACAAGGCTATTGACAGACGCATTGTACAATGAAGACTTGCATTGCTCAAACCTGAATTTCTCACACAAACTCCTCATACGCATGTTGTCGAAAGGCATCCCATTATCAATGATTATGTACCTTGGTATGCCATACTTGAAAATTATGTTTGACTTGATAAAGTCAACAACATTTTCCTTCTTCACTTCCTTTAATGGAACAACCTCAACCCATCTCGAGAAGTAGTCAGTGGCTGCTAAGATATATATCTGAACTTTTGATGACTCGGGAAGAGGTCCAACAATATCAAGTCCCCATTCATCAAATGGCCACGGTGCTATGGTTGGGTGAAGAGGCTCAGGGGGTTGGTGTATGTAATTGGCATGGAATTGACATGCTTGACACCGTTTAGCATGCTCTAGACAGTCCATCACCATTGTCGGCCAATAGTTTACCATCCTCTTGGCATGAAGCTTGGGCCCTGATTGGTGTGCCCCACAAGTGCCAGAATGCACTTCTTCCATTGTTTGATGAGCTTCTTCTCTGTCAAGGCATCGTTGGAATAGCCCTTCGTACGAACGATGAAATAATATCCCTTCATAGAAAATGAATTGTGGTGCCTTTCTCTTGATTTTTGCTCTTTTTCTGACATCTTCAGGCAATATTCCATGTTTAAGGTAGTCAATCAATGGCTATCTCCAATCCTCTTCTTCAATAACCTGAATAGACATATGATGACTCTCATTGACATCGAGGAATAACCCATTGATGACATACAAACAATTTTGTCGAATCACTTTCTCTAAGTGCCATTGTTGTGGCCAAGTTGGCTAAAGCATCAGCCATGCGGTTTTCTTCTCTTGGGACATGATTTAATAACACTTGATCAAAGCTCTCGAGCAAATAAATGGCATATTGATGATACGACATAAGATCCTCTTTTTTTACCTCATAACATCCCAATAGTTGATTGAGGATCAACTCAGAGTCACCATGAATGTCCAACTATGGAACCTTCATATCCGATTCCATTTCAAGACCAATAATCAAAGCTTGATATTCTGCAACATTGTTAGAGCATGTTTCACCTAGAAATGAAAACAGTGAGATTAGTCTTTCAGGAGATATCAACACAACTCCTGCCCCCGCTCTAGCTCGATATAAAGACCCATCAAAGAATATTGTCCATGATGATAGACCTTCGATGAATAACACATCTTCATCAGGAAACTCATCTGAGACCTCCCACTCTGCTGGAAGAGGATGATCAGCAAGGAAATTTGCGAGTGCTTGCCCTTTTATAGCTTTTTGAGGCGTGTATATGATGTCATATTGGTTAAACAATATAACCTACCTTGCTAGACATCCAGAGAGAACTGGTTGAGTCATTACAAACTTTATAGGATCATCTTGAGAAATCAATTGGATGGTATATGCTTCAAAATAATGCCTTAGCTTCTTTATCGCATAAAGAGATGCTAAACACATTTTTTCGGCGGGCATGTATTTCAACTCAGCTCCTATCAAAGTCCGACTAAAGCAGTACGATGCTTGTTCCTTATCATCCTCATTCTCCTGAGCTAATAGTGCCCCAAGTGATTGCTCTTGTGATGATACATAACATATCAATGGCTTTCCAAGTGTTGATGCCCCTAAAATAGGTGGATTCAGTAAATACCTTTTGATGCTTTCAAACGCATTCTGACATGATTGATCCCAATGAAAAGATATGTTCTTTCTCATTAGATGGTTGAAAGGTTAGCATCATCCAGCTAGATTAGAGATGAACCTTCGAATGAATGCCAGATTTCCTTGTAAACTATGAAGCTCTCTCAAATTCTTTGGCTCAGGAATGTTTTGAATGACATCAATCTTTGTTGGATTAACTTCAATTCCATGATTATGAACAATGAAACCAAGAAACTTTCCTAAAGAAATTCTAAATGCACATTTGTGTGGATTCATCTTCAAGTCAAACTTTGTTAATCGTTCAAAAAAAATTCGAAGATCTTCAAAATGGTCATGCCTACGCTTCGTCTTTACCACCAAGTCATCAACATAACAATCTTCCTTTTTGTGAATCATGTCATCAAAAATATGTTGCATTGCACGTTGGTATGTGTTGCCAGCATTTCTTAAACCAAAAGGCATCACCTTGTAATAATGTATTCCCTTTGGATTTCAAAAGCAGGGCATTCATCGTCTTCTGGAGACACTCTGATTTGATTATACCCGGATGTCCCATACATGAATGCCACAGCCTCATGCCAAGTTGTAGCATCCACCATGAGTTCGATAATTGGTAATGGAAAGCCATATTTTTGACATGCTTTGTTCAAGTCTAGAAAATCAACACAGACGCATATTTGGCCGTTGTTCTTCTTGACAGGTACAATGTTTGAAATCCATGATGGGTACTTCACTTCTCGATTAAATCCAGCCTCAATGAGTTTGTTGACTTCAGCTTCAATTTGTGTCACCAATTCAGTGCGAAACATACGTTCCAACTGCATTATTGAACGGGCCCCACTTTTGATTCCTAAATGGTGGATTGCTATCTTAGGAATAAGGCCAGGCATTTCTTTATATGTCCAAGTGAAGACATCTTTGCACTCAAATAATATCTTGAAATATTCACTTTTTTCCTGAGACGTAAGCAGTGTACTAATAAAGGTTGGGCGTGGATCTTCCAAAGTGCCTAGATTCAACTCCTTGAGTTCATCCACTGTCGATTGCACACCATCTTCAAGTTAGGTGGAGCTTCTTTGACATTATCGTCCATATTATCAAAGCATGGACTATCTTCTATTGTTATGTGATATGATGTTTGCACAAAGTTTGAATCCGCATTTTGCATTTCGCCAAAGGATGTAATGACTTCTTCTTGTTTCTCATTTCTTATCCCATAAAATTGGTTGGTGAATACAATGGTACTTTTCTTCACCTTTAATGAGCCTTCAATATTGATTGATAAAATAACCTTCCTTTTTCATACGTGATGAAAAACATTGTGGATTTCTTTATCGTCTATCTCTTCACAAAAATCTTGTCTTTCACGCTTCACTACCTTTTCTGATAGTGAATTCCTTATGACCCCCAAGTGATGAAAGACTATGATTTTTGAGGTCATGGTGTCTTCTTCGATCTGTTTAGAAGCTTCACCTTTATCCTTGCATCCTAATCTTTTAAATATAGAGGTTCGGGGTGTCAATCTTCCTATGCAGTCAAACACAAAAGCTCACTGTTGAGTTTTCTCTTCTCCAACCTTCTCTTCCTTCCCTATGGAGGTGTAGTGTGACGAAGTCGTCTCCTTCTTGGATGAAATTCGTAAAGGCTCTGCTAAGCTAAATTCGATCCCAAACTTAGGAGTGGTGACATAATACCCCTGCTTTCTCAATGTCATATGAGAATCTGTAAGACCATGTATCTTTTCACTAGTGACTTCGTCTTTCAACTCGCCTAATATTGTTGGATTCGAGAAATGATATCCTGATTTTTAAAGCAACCTGAAGACCTTTGGGTTAAAGCGTCCTCTTATTCCACTAATAGGGGTATTTTCCTTGGAAGGCTCGGGAGTTACAAATGATACTTGAGCAATTGGGTTGGTCATATTCTCTTTCAAGTCTTGGCATAGATCATGACTCATCTCTTTGCTTGAAGAATAAACTTATTGAGTACATTCTTCCAGTAGAAGTTTCCCCTTTCTTTGACGTTCTTGTGGGATATAGCGAAAAATTAGGTATTCTTTACCAACCCTTGCATGCATATGTTCTTCAAATGGTGAATGCTTAATAGATACTTCTTTGGTACTCTTCATAAGAACGTTGATAGCAGGCCATTGAATGTTATTCTCTTCTTTCGAATCGATATCAACTGAATCATTTAATGTGAGTTTCCCCATGTTTGATTTACAAGATTCTACATGACCCAGTCTCAGTAAAAGGATTGATATCTACCTAATTTTGACTATTTCTCCATCTTTTACTTACTTCATGCCTGATGCAAAGTAGATGGTACCACTCCATTTTCATTAACCCAGGGATATTAAAGCTACAAGTTATATGATGTTTTGGCATCTATGACATGAATCAGCGTATTTGATTTTATGTCTCCAATAGATAACTCTATGCGAATCGGTCCTATAGCCTATTGTCCACCTTGATTGAAACCTTAGATCAGTAAGTTACTCTTGACAATTCATCAATTATGATTCCTAGCCACTTTAACACTAGTTTTGGCATAATGTTGATTGTTGAGCCTTCATCTATTAATATACAATTGAAGTGTTGTTCTCGAATGGCTTCGACAATAAACAGAGGCCTATTTTGTGGCTTAGACCCCAACACTAAGTCATCATCCATGAATGCAATTATAGCAAAACATAGGGCGACTTGTTTGTTAGCATGACTTTCTTGTTCCATCATCGGCTTAAGCCCACCTTCTGTTTTCTTTGCTTTGTCATTGCTAGAAGTCACATGCACTGAACTAATTTCACTGCCTTATAAGAACTTCTCAGGAAAAAAATTATGCAATGTAATTGGCTTCTGAACCTTCTACGATGAAGGACCATTGGGCTTCTTACTAGTAGAAGAGTGGATATTCTTTAATGCCTGCACTTATTCCACATCATTCTTCACTACTCTTGGATTGGGCACTCGTATCTTAAGAACTTCTTGATGCCTGCACTTCTTATGAAAAACCAAAGTCCAACCATCATCTAAATTATCTTTACACTCGTCGTCTGCCTTTGGTGAACTTTCCAGAGTCTCCTGTAGGAAATTAACTCTAATGGGAGTAAAATTACCAAATTGCAAAAAAAGTAGTGTTTGGCGACTTTGAACACTCCATATGGTCGGCCATTACACTAGCATGATTTGCTCCTGCTATTTCATCCATATCAATGATGATTTTCCCTTCCCTCACCAGCATTAGAATTTTCTCCTTCAAGATGAAACATTTTTCCATCGGATGACTAATGACATGGTGAAACTTGCAGTTCTTAAGACACTAACTTTATTAATTTCCTTGGGCCTCTTTGATTCAGGAAGCTCAATGACCTTCTTGGCTAGAAACTCATCGAGAATCACAGCACATCTGAGTCAGGAAATGGGTAAAATTTTGCCTCTAACTCCTTAAGGTTGGATGACGTTTCTCCTCCCTTGGATATTGACTCGGAGTTTCTTCTTCCTTCAACTTTTTCTTGGTTGTGACCTTTACAGAAGTTGCCTTTACCGCCATAGATTCCTTAGTTTGAACCTTTGAGGTCATACCTTTCTTGAATTCCTCCTTTGGCCAGCTCAGCAAAAAGGGTTGCCTTCCCATGACACGCGATGCTCAACTCCATGTCATGTGCTCGCGTAGCAAGTTCTTCAAAAGTCTGGGGTTTGATCCCTTGAAGGAAGTACAACAGACCCTAATGCATCCTTTGAATACACTTTTCCACCACTTATATTTCAGTAAGTCGATCTTTACGGTCCAAACTCAATGCTCTCCAATGGTTGATGTAATCTACCACAGGCTCATCTTTTCTCTGTTTAGTGCTAATCAATTCTATCATGCTCATAGTTCATCGAGTGTTATAGAAACGATTGAGAAACTCTTTTTCTAATTGCCCCCAACTATCGATGGACTTATTCTCTAGGCCAATATACTAGTCAAATGCATTTCCTTTCTGCGAATGAACAAATTGTCTTACCAAAAGATCACCATGTGTTCCAGCATTGTTACAAGTTTCAACAAAGTGGGCAAGGTGTTTCCTCGGATTTCCTTTACTATCAAACTATTGCAACTTTGGTGGTTGATAATTCATTGGCATGGGCAGACTATCAATCCTTTTGGTGTAATCAAACCTTTTGGTGTAAGGCTTAGAGTAGTATAACAAACTTTGTGATGCTCCACCATATTGAGCTCTAATGGTTTTTGATATCATGTCTTGCTATTGTTGAACAAATAATGTAGCGATCAGAGCAGATTGTCGTTCCTTTTGGAATTTAGACCTAGCAGGTGACTCATCAACATCCTTATTTTACAGAGTAAATCTAGGCAAACAAGTTGGGACGTGACTCGACTCTCCAGGTGCGAAGGCCTCTATCTTATTCATAAGTTAAGTGATTTGCAGATCTTTATCCTTGACAAACTTCTTCTAAGTCAGTTACATCCGCCATCAAAGTGTTGACCTTTGTCGGACTCGGAGAGTTCGACGAGCTCTTCGATTCACCTATGTTGAAGCCAGAATTCATCAAATAATGTAGACACAAGGTTAACTTTAGGACTTGCAGATTCAGCCGCTAGATGCGATTTGCCCTTTTTTGCCAGCTCCAAGGAAGTGAAGTATTCATGTCCATTCAAACCACTAGTTTTAAACTTGCGTCGAATGACGGGGCCACCATGACTAAGCTCAGCAGATGTGGAAGTAGTAGAGTCTTGCATAAAGAATCATTGATTTTTTTAAAGTCCATTATAGCAGTTGAATTGATTGGCAGGAAGAAGAGATTAAGAGTAGAATCGATCCCACTGGGTATGCCAGTTTGTTTACAACATATTTTTAAAGTAATATAAAATAAATTTCAATCACTAATAAAATATGAAAAAATATAATTTTATTGATAAAGAATGTGGGTATAAATCTATTCCTCTCTTGATCTTCTCTCATAAGATTTCTCCATGATTTGAGGGTTAGCGTATTCATCGAATGTAGGATGATTTTGACCTCCTTAAGCTATATTTTGATCTCTATGGGATATTTGAGATGTCTTTTCAAGGGAATTTAGTACCCTTTATATAGGCATGAATTAGAGTTTAGGGTTGAGTAGCCTCCAAGAACCTCTAACTGAAATAAGACTCATTTTGTAGAGTCCTATAAAATTTTGATGTCTACAAATGCCCCTTGCTTCAAGGCTTGTCTGATTGGTTCTTGTAAGTCATCAAGCTTATCACAAACACAATGTGATAAGATCAATTTTTGATTGGTTTTTGAACTTTGACCAGGATTGCCACATCATGAGAACACATGGCATTTTCTTGTTGGTTTTGAACTTGACTGGAATGCCAAGTCATCTTCACACGTGGCATAAGTTTAAGCCTCAAGATGAAATGGAGGTTGGACTTGAAATTAATAAAAATGGACTCATTAATTTGTGAAGTCCAAATTAATTAATTTAATCCAAATGATCATGAATTTAAATTCAAATTTTATATGAATTTAATTCACTAAAATTTTTGTGTCTACATTGATATAATAGTATCTCATGGCATTAATGTTTTAATGACTAAATGGTGCACTTGGTTGAATGGAAGGGGGTCTTGGAGAAACTTTCTATTTGTGAGTCAAGATAGAACCTCAATGGGCAATGTTTGCTCTAGTTTTTGTTGTTTTTTATGTTGAAACTGTTCCTTATGCATGGATAATGACTTTCGAGATACGACATGTTGTAAGAGAAACCCATTACCTTATGGGTGGAAATTGCCACAATATGGATTTCTAAGCAAGAATTGTTGCAGTAGGATAATAGTTAGGATGATTTGAAAAATATTATGACATTATAATTTCTCAAGATCACATATTCGAAGTGTGAAAACAATCTCTTGGTAAGATTTGCTTTTCATAGACCCTTGTATATGATCTTTGATGAAACATATGCATAGTGAGAGTTTAGTACACTAGATTATTGATTAATGAGCTTGATTGAATAGAGTTACTTGAAAGAAGAGGGGCCAATACCCATTTAATAATTCACTCTTGTTGAGTGGTCTTTAAATGCTAAAAAAAGTCTTGCAAAGTTGGTTGAGGCTATCAGAATTCTCAGTGTATTTTGTGGCTATTGAAAGTCTTTTCTAGGCTAATGTCTCCAGGTATTAGGAGATTTTTTTTTGTGTGTGTTAACCTATGAATTCTTTGGTGGTATGACCTCTAGCAATTTTTTCGTGAAACATTTATAGAACTCTCTGCAAGAACGTAGGAAAGAATTTTGACAGCCTCGACCCAATACATCGAGTATTTTTTGATATTTAGTGGAGGAATTAAACGAATTTCTTTGTTTCTCATCTGTGTTATCTCATTAAATTTTTAATATTATGGTTTCCAATTAATTTTTCCATGAAACCTTTAAAAAACCATCAGTTAGGACTTGTGGAAGAGTTCCAATAGCTTCAACCTGATCCACAAAGCATTTTGTGGTATTTAGGGGCCACTCAATGAGAATTAAGTGATTTTTTCTATGTTAGCTCATGAATTTTTAATGGTATGACTTTCAATCAATTTTTCATGAAATCTTTAAAGAAATGCCCATTTGGACCTGGGTAGGGATTCCAATAACCTCGGTTCGATCTGCGGGGCGTTGTTTTTCAAATTTAGGGTCCACACAATAGGTTTTAGGCAATTTTCTCTATTTATTGTATATGTTGGCTTATGAAAATTTTTCGTGGGTGACGTCTTATCAATTTTTCTGAGAGATTTTTATAGAATCGTCTGTAAGGACCTGGAGAACAATTGTGATAGACTCAACCCCATATGTGAGGTACTTTTTGGCATTTAAGCAATTATGAGTCATTCAACAAGAATTAGAAAATTTATTTTTTTTTGTGTGTTAGCCCATGAAGTTTTTGTTGGTATGATATCTAATCAAATTTTTCATGAAACCTTCACTGAATTGTCCATAAGCATCCGGGAAGAATTCTGATAGCCTCAATCGATCAGCGGGGCATTTGTTTTAGCAATTATGGTACATTTAACAAGAATTAGGTGATTTTCTCTAGTTTCGTGTATATTAGCTCATGGATTTTTTGGTGTTATGAATTAGATAAATTTTCCTGTGAAATCTTTACAAAACCATTTGTAATGACCTAGGGAACAATTTCAGTAGCCTTATTCACAAAAATTTTACTTTATTCATTTAATTATAATTATTTTCTCAAAGATTTGTTTAAATAAAAGTAATATTCTTTATTATGTGATGAATTGTAAAATACATTGTACCAAGTGCAACACACGTGTCCAAAGACTTGTTTCTTTATTCTCGATATTTTATATGATGTATGCATAAGTATTATCTACACTATACTCGCCTCACGCCTCACCTATTAATATCTATGACTATGAAATTACAACAATCTGTTTATCCATTCAAGATATGAGTAAATTTTATATATGCTTGCTCTCTCTAGGCTCCATCATTGAGATTGTATAAATATATTAAATTTGGCCAATCATTAAATGGATATACAAAAATACCTATCAATGTTTTCTTTATTTTCATGAACTTCGATTGTAACGTCAGGACTGACTGATATAAACATAGTTTTTTGAGTAGGATCTCTCGAAGTTGAATTCGAAATGACCTCTTTTTGTTTCGTTTATCAATCCAAAATTAATTATGGATCCACCATGGTAGATATTTTCTATCTTGTTTGACATTGTATATACAAGATAATATTCAATAGACTCGCGGTTCAAATAAAAGCAAATCGAAAAAAAAAGTGAAAAATGATATTAGTGTCACCTAAGTAGGTGAAAGAAATATATATCTCATAATGAAATATTAAGTGAGATATAATTCATTTTATATTTGCACCTCATAAAAAAGGACAAGTATAATTATCACATATATCTAATTAAATTATGAATTTGTATCTTCGTATGTTTATGTAATAACACATATAATCTTGACAATAGATTTATATACGATGATCTACATTGCTCATTCACAAAAGCTTTTACTTTATGCATTCAGTTATAATTATTTTCTCAAAGATTTGGTAAATAAAAGTAATATTCTCTATTATGCAATGATTATAAAATATGGTGTACCACGTGCAACACATGTATCTAGATTTTCGTTCACAAATACTTTTACTTTATTCATTCAACTATAATTATTTTCTAAAAGATGTGTAAATAAAATTAATATTCTTTATTATGTAATGTATTATAAAATACACGTGTCCAAAGACTAATATTATACAAAATTACCTGTGTTTCTTTGTTATCGATATTACATATGTCGTATGAATAAGTATTATAAACAGTATATTCTCCTCATATGTTAGGACCAGTATTTTAAAATTTTTGGAATGTTTGTGAAAATTGGGCAAATGTTGAAAATTTCAAACAATTCAGGATTTAAGTGTTTCTTTAAAGGTTGA
>JAABOM020089132.1:0-29249 GCA_011800125.2 Solanum clarkiae | reverse complement strand
ACCATATTGAAAGTATATGATGCAATAAAACTTCATAAAACATCAAGAGAATTCACAATAAGTACATAATCTCAATACTTAGATACTATAATTTCTCAAATCTCAACTCTTTTATCAAATCTTGACTCAAGGAGTTAAAGGGGCGCATGAGGAACAAAATATCATACTTTAGTGAGCCTTACATACCTTGGAATTGAAGGAACAATAAAACCTCAATGGATTCGTGTTTGTGAAATCAAGAACCTTACTCTTTCTCCTTTCTCCTCTTCTTGCTCAAGAAAACCCTAGGTGAAAATGGAAGAAGAATGAGGCTAAAGATCTGTTTTAGGACTTATATTTATTCCCAAAATGGCTGAGGATTGAAAGGAATGGGTGGGAATTAACAAAAATAACCTTTCTCAGAAGATGCCAAAAACTCCATTACGGGCCTTGTTACGACTTGTACACAGTAGTACGACCCATAAGACCCCTTTTATAACCCTTTGGCACAATTTCAGAGCTTCTAGAAGTTTCTACGAGCCCACACTACGACTCACACCCAGACCTACTATTCGTAACAAAGGTTTCTAGTGCAACTCTGAACTGGCAGTCATTAATAAAATGGTCAGAACTTTTGACTCCGAACTCGAAATAAGATGAAACCAGTTGCGTTGGAAAGATAATTCAAAGGTCTTTCATTTGGTATGTTATGGGTTATCTAGGTCTTTATGTGCTAAAAGTTATGCTCATTTAAAGTTGACCCTTGCATAATCCAACACTAAGAACTTGATTTATAAGAGAGTCTTGAACTCGTCTAAGTACTAAAGGTCTCTTATGACTCTAAAACACTTCCTACATATAGGAATGAGGCTTGAATCATAGGTACATATGAGGATAGAATTATGGGGTGTTACAATATCTCCCCCTTGGGATCATTCGTATTTGAATGATGAATAAGGATGGGTATCAAGGCAAGGAAATACTCAGGACTCATCTCAACACTTACCCAATAACTCCAACTCTTAACTCTTCATTGACCTTAATAAACTCTACTCAGACTCAAGAATTAACACATCAATGCAAGAATGGAAACATCAATTACGTCAAGGATAGGAATATCCCTCATTATCCTTATCATCAAGTGTGAATGGAAAGTCGAAATGCACTCAATTCAAATTGCTCGAACACCTCGAAAGTGAGTTCAACTCTAATTGAGAATGGGATTATCAAGGTGCATAACACTCCTTGGGTAACTCCCAATGTTCCACCTCATCTCAACTACACTTCCCTTCATGGCATGATATCGTCAATTTAAAGCTTCTATTCAAATCTCTTCCTAATCACATCCTCTTATTCTGTTCAAGCCTAATTCTAAGCCCCAAAGTGGTATTCCTAAGATGATCATACTCCTACAAAGCTAACCCTCAACTTAAGTTCCATACTTTCTCAGGAATTTTCTTTGTAGAACACTACTCCCCTATCACTACATCTGTTGCATCTACCAAAAACACTCACTCAAAATCATCGATAGCCTTCTCCAATCATTCATATAGTGACATCCACAAATTCAAGCCTATTATTTTTAACCACTTCAACTATACCAGATAATTATCAATCCTTCTCAACACTTCTACATCCGTCATTGAGTGAACTTCTCATTTATAGGTAAACTAACTTGCTCTTTCTAGAGGCACTCTATTCTACTGTTACTTATTTGCATCACATCACAATATCTCATATTTCTCTTTCTCTGCCTCTACAACCTTAATCAAAGGAGGATGTCATTATCATCATGTCAAAGAACATCTACACTCACTCATAACCAATAACTCATGTATTATCATCAACGTTGCTATCAAGACTAGAAGGAAGGATTATTGGAAAAGATTGGAGGAAAAGATCATAAGCACGATACACTTAAGGAATTAAATTTGAGAGCATTCGTAATGTGATACAACGTCATTAGCCCTTTTTGGTCATATCATGCGTTTATGGAATTGAACATGTTGTGAAACTCAAGTCGCATCTCATAGGACATAAGGTTAGGAACTCTGAGGTTTTCGCGAGATAGAGTACAACTTTTACTCCCTTATCCTCCGGACTCATCACGAACAATGAATCAACATCGGGTATATGGGTTCAACCCAAAGGCATGGTGCTCATACGTAAGACAAGAATAAAGTATCACTTCAACCTATCTCTAAGGTATATAAGAGATTGAAAACATCAACATCCTGATCAACTCGTCATTATCAAAGCTCAAGACTCATTTGGGTTATCAACTTCCCATCTCCCCCCTTCGCTCAAAGGTCCTCTTCCTAAATCTACAAATCATCTCCCTTTACTAAGCTATAAGCATAGTGCGCTACATATCTTGGGGTATCACTATTCACCTTAACATCTCAAATTCTCTTGTTGTGCTATACTCAATGATGTAAAATCGCTATTAGAACTTCTTCTAAGATGTGATTCTTAACTTCCTTCTAGCTCTGTAGGTACCTTTCTATACCTACTACTCTTATTGGCATGCATAATCGCTTTATATCACTCTTATCATCTAACCTCTTAGTCAAAATTACTCACATTCAACTTCTAAGCTCCAATATATATGACAAGGGAACTCTTAGATTACACGGCGAGACTCATCGTCATTCATACATAAATCCCCATTGAACTAGGTACTAAAGGCGACAAAGAATGCTTACACTAGTTTGCTCCACATTGACAACTCAACTAGAGTATCTAAATTCTCGTACCAAATCATAATTTATAGCTTCAGATAACTTTACTGTATCGCAAATACCCATCTTATGCTCCCTCTCATCTAGTGTTCCATCATTAGTTCACTATCTCTATATAAGGGGTACCTCTACTATACATTATAACATCTCACTCGTTGCAAGATAACATCTTAACATCGAACACACACTTTAGTATGACTCTTAGAGCAAACCTTCAACAAAGACCATCACTTTCATAATGTTATCTCCTTCTTCGTATTGCTCCTCAAAACTCAAGATTTATGACTTTGCTTCACACACTCCTCTTATACTACACTAACTTATAACTTACTAGGTAACCATCTAAGAATATAGGTCTACTAAAACCACATGGCTAATTCTCTATAAATACCTCCTTATCTCACTGCGCTCACAACTCTTTAAATCACCTAGGGCTCTTACTCCAGAATCATAAGCATAGTTTAGATCTATAACCTTGAAAACATGTCAGACTCTTCATAAAACTGAAAATTCATCCCATGAGATCCAATCTACAAGTCGGGTTCCTTATTTAGTCCATCCCAATACCTCGTAAGTCAACTAGCAGAAGTTCCTCAACTTTTCACTTTCATGGTTTTCAACTGACAAAGACCATCTACGAGCCGTAGTGTCACCTAAAGTTCGTAGACTAGCTCGTAGGATCCAATCCACATCAAAATAATTACTTTCAATCCTCCTAAGCTATCAACATCCAGAGTCCTAACATATTTACCTAAACCTCTTACTAGTTTGAGCCACTCTAACTCATCATAACAAGAACTCTTCTTCCATACCTCATCATAAACATCAAATGGTATTTACTACCCATTGCCCAAGACTTATGGGAATCCACTCACCAATACCTCACTTAGCTAAGGGATAAATAACTCATGTCACAAGCCTCAATCAATTGAAACTCTCACTATTTGGTCACCTCCTCTCTCTCATCACCATTCTAGCTTAGGGGTAAAACTCTACTTATGGTTTACAAGATCTCCAAATCACACTCTTAGGTGGCAACTTAAACTCTTTAGGTACATAAGTTTCTCTCTCTCATGGGTAACATCAAAAGTAAGCTTCAAAGGAGAGGGTCTGGATATATCTATAGCTAACTTAAATGCACGATTCATATGAGTAATAGCGCACTCTTTCTATTCAAACAACTTAGCACACTATCGGCTTCTCTCAAGCTTGGTGCAGTCTCTCTACCATTGTAATTACTCTACCGCAGAGGATCTCATTTGTAAGAATTTGAACATTACTATCTCTATCACCTCGTGGACAAGGCATAGGCGAAAGGTTTAAAGAAACACATGAATCATTATAGATTTCTTGATAAAAATAGCTCCATTGCACGAGTTATAATTTGAAAGATGGAAAACTTTTACTAAATGTCAATAGTCCCTCATTTATAAAAGTGGGCCCTCACACCATAAACGAATTCCTATAGACACGGCTTCATAGACTCCCTAGGACACTCAAACTCTGTGCTTTGACACCAAGTTTGTCACGCCCCAAGAGGGTACCCTTGGCATGGCCGGCAGTCAGAGAGTATTGCTAGCCCTCCGAGCGAACCACTTGGCCTAATCATCACATCAACTTAACAACAGAATAATAATACTCAAATAAAAGGACATCATGTGAATAAATATACATATATGAACATAACATCAAATAACTCATGGTTTCAAATGTATCAATTTGGAATACATAATACTCAACAACCCTCTACTCAATGTCTATGAAGCCTCTACTCAACAATCTAGATGGTGCCATGACAGGCCATGAACATCTCAACTCAAAGAAAATAAAATACACTTTATGACAGTAAGAAGATAAAAAGGCTCCTCCGAAATGCAAGTAGGGCTCATCAACTCTGGAATGTACTAATATAAACTTCAATGGTGTATGGGCTGTAATACTCTATCTCCTGTATCTGCATCATAAAATGATGCAGGACCAAAATGGACGTCAGTACATGGAATATACTAGTATGTAAAATAGCTCAAGAAAATAAGGCTTGACTCACCCATCTCGACTAAACAACTCATACTCTACTCAAAACTCATGCTCGACTCATCATATGCAAGTTTAAAGTAATTCATCCTTCAAAAATATACTTGGTAAAATAAGCTAAGTAGTGATAATCTTAGTTTAAAAATATCATACTCAATCAATATAGTGTTGCTTGGGAGTTTCTCTTAACTGATATCCTCATCCCACCACCTTAAGTTAGGTGATGCACAACGAATCAACATCGTTTCCATGCCCTCCCTTAACTTGCCATCGAAAAGGGTGATTAACTCTCTCTTGGATCCATGATTAATGTCCACTTGCGGGACAACAGTCGTCAGACTAGCTATAATGACTATCCTATGCTGGCAACGTAGTTCTGTAGGTTAAAGTAGAATTATACTCACTGCTTGCTCGGTGATCGATACTTGTCCCAAGACTAAAACATGCTTAACTCATCTATTAAGTCATCATTGACTCATCATTATCATAACTCAACTCATCATCATCATCATAACTCAACTCATCATCATCTCATCATTATCTCATCATCATCTTCAATAAATATATACGAAAAAAATATATATTTGCATCATTATCAATGTGTACTCAAAACGTCATTTAAACTCAATGCTCAATTTTATCAAAAACATATGCTCATGTAGACTTAGTAAATTATGCTAAAAACTCTACTCAACATACTCAACTTAAATCCTCAAAACCCAACCTCAACTCAAAATATGCATGGATTTCTCAAAAATCATGAAATTTAAAGTTTATGCTTTCAAGTATAAAACTACTGCTCAATACTATATTGAAAGTATATGATGCAACAAAACTTCATAAAACATCAAGAGAATTCACAATAAGTACATAATCTCAATACTTAAATAATATAATTTCTCAAATCTCAATTCTTTTACCAAACCTTGACTCAAGGAGTTGAAGGGGCGTGTGAGGAACAAAATATCACACTTTAGTGAGCCTTACATACTTTGGAATTGAAGGAACAATCAAACCTCAATGGATTTTTGTGATGAAATCAAGAACCTTACTTTTTCTCCTTTCTCCTCTTCTTGCTCAAGAAAAACCTAGGTGAAAATGGAAGAAGAATGAGGCCAAAGATCTGTTTTAGGACTTATATTTAGTCTCAAAATGGCTGAGGGTTGAAAGGAATTGGTGGGAATTGACAAAAATAACCTTTCTCAAAAGATGTCAAAAACCCCATTACGGGCCCCGTTATGACTCGTACACAGTACTATGGCCTGTAGGACCGCTCTTGTAACCCTTTGGCATAATTATAGAGCTTCTGAAAGTTGCTACGAGCCCACACTATTACTCATACCTCGACCTATGACTCATAACAGAGGTTTCATAGTGCAACTCTGCACTGGCAGTCTTTAGTAAAATGGTCATAACATTTGACTCTGAATTCGAAATAAGGTGAAACCAGTTGCATTGGAAAGTTAATTCAAAGGGCTTTCATTTGGTATATTATGTGTCATCTAAGTCTTTGTGTGCTAAAATTTATGATCATTAAGTTGTCCCTTGCATAATCCAACACTAAGACCTCGATTTATAAGAAAGTCTTGAACTCGTCTAAGTACTAGATGACTCTTATGACTCTAAATAATTTCCTACATATAGGAATGAGTCTTGAATTATAAGTATAAATGAGCACAGAATTATGGGTTTCATATTCGCTTAGTCTTACTCATGTCTGTTGAGGTCATATCCCCACTACATAAATGAGCATCATTTGCATTTCATGCATCATGAATTTCATTGAATCTTGTTATATCACTTTCCTTATGATGTACCTCTTCCTATATGTTGTGCCCTTGGAATTCAACATTGTATACCGGATTTGGTAAGTTATATGCATTACACCCCGCATACTTAGTACATTCAAATATACTAACGCATACTTTTGCCTACATGATCTCACCATGTAGGGACCGAGGACTTTGATCATCCATTGTATGACAGTCAGCTCAGATCTCAAGTTTTCTTGTAGTGGTGAATACTACCTTTTAAGGACAAGCAACCATCCTTCTACCTATGTTGCCGTTTTATCTCTTTATTTACGTTGAGGGTGAGCCCGGGGTATATCTTGGCCCTTGACCTATCTTATGTTAGAGGCATTATTGGATGTCTTGTAAAAACTCCTTTACGTTATATGCTAAGTCTTATGGATAGGAATTTTGTTATGGTTTGGTTACCTATGGAATATGGTTATGCATTTGGATATGTGTTCTATGATTTGATTCATGTTATGATGTGAAAGATCCTAAGTCCTAAATTACCACCATAGCGAGCGTCATACTCACCCACCCCTTAGTTTTCTGTGCTACGTGTTATGTGAATCCATGTTAAAACCTTTCCCTATGATATCCCCATAGCGTGAGTCCTACTTTCCTGTCTCTTAGAACTATGTATTTACTTTTGAATATGCTTCCAAATCAATGATGTGGATTTTTGTACTTTGAGGCTTGTTTGGGGACTTTCGGGTTCCCAATCACCCTGTCACTCCTAGACCCTAGGTACGGGTTGTGATAAGGTGGTATCAGTGCCTTAAGTTTGTAAATGATCCTCAGAGTCCAACATGCCACGTCAAGTAGTGTCTTATTTATGGGTGTGAAGTGCACCATGCGTATGAGTGGGAGGCTATGATGACGTTTTAGGAATTATCTCACTTTTTCACATCTTATGTCATGCTACGAATTGTATGTTTAGTTTTTGATGTTAGGTATCATTGCTCCATTTCAGAAGATGGCTCGTGGTAGACTTGCCACACCAGCTCCAGCTAATAAAGGACAAGCACCACAATGGCCTATGGATGAGCCTATCTCTAATAGTGAATTCCAGACGGCCTTTGCCATGCTTTCCCAGGTGGTGACTACTCAGATTAGGCAAGCCAATCTTCCTCGGGATCCCACTCTAGCTATTAAGTATCCGAAGTCTAAAGAAAAATCATTATTGATGATCCAAGACCGGGCTCGCACATGTTCTGCAGTACCCCCAGTGAATACTCCTTCGGTATGAAAGGTTGTTAATAATAGATTACCTAGAAAAATTGGTAAAAGAAATTTCCACCCTTTTTGGGTCGAAAGTTAATTAGGATGCCTAGGAGTTCATTGATGAGCTCACCAAGTTGTTGAATATCATGGGTGTCATTTTTGAGGAGAAGGCTGAAGTGGCTGCATATCAGTTGAAGGATGTAGCACAGGTTTAGTACACTCCGTGGTCAGTGGAGAGATTTTGTAGTGATGTTGTCAATTGGGAGGAGTTCAAGCTTGCTTTTCTAGATCATTTCTTCCTGCTTGAGCTTAGGGAAGCCAAGATGACTGAATTCGTTAATATCAAGCAGGGAAACATGAGTGTGAGGGGCTATGCCCTCAAGTTCACTAAGCTCTCCAAGTATACTCCGACACTTATGGCTGACTCTCATGCAAGGATGCATAAATTCATCTCTGGTATCTCTGACTTCCTTGTGAAAGAGTGTCATATACTGATGCTCATTCGGGACATGGATATATCTATACTCATGGTGTATGCCAAACAAATTGAAGGGAGAAGCTCAAAGAGGGGAGGGTTCATGACACTAAGAGAGCTCGGTTTGATGGTGGGTTCTCTGGTTCTAGAGATGGAGGTTTTGGTTGCTTCCAACAGGGCCAAGCTTCCAAAACTCAGGTGGCTAATACAGGAGTGCCTTCTCCTAAGGCACCAGTTAGTGGTGGACCAGGATATCCTCTATGTAACAAGAGTGGGAAGCACTACATGGATGACTGTTGGAGGTTTTGGGTACCTGGTTTGGATGTGGTGACAAGGGCCATAAGATCTCTGATTATCCTAAGGTTACTCATAAGGTCAGGGTCAAGTGGCTCGAGGTGCTCCAAGTCAACCAAGAGCTCCTCAAGGTGGTTCCCTAAGGAAAAATAGGTTTTATGCTCTTCATGCACATCAGGAGGTGGAGGGGACCCAGATGTTGTTACTGGTATGTTAAAAGTATTTGCATTTGACGCTTATGCTTTGCTTAAACCAATTGCAAACTTATCTGTTGTGACTACTCTATTAGCCTTTCAGTTGGGTTTGAGTCTCGAACCTTAAGGTTCCCCTTTTAGTTTATACTCCCGTGGGAAAATTTCTAGTTGCACATTGGGTTTATCGTGGTTGTCCTGTCTCTGTGTTGTATAAATTCTTCATATGTGATCTTGTGGAACTAGAAATGTTTGACTTTGATGTGATTCTTGGAATGGATTGGCTGCATGCATCATATGCCTCTATTGCTTGTAGAACCCTGAAGGTTAATTTCCAACCTCCCGGTGAGCCCATTCTTAAATGGAAGGGTAGTGACTCTACTATTAATGGTTGGTTTATTTCCTAACTTAAGGCTTGAAAGATGATCTCCAAAGGGTGCATATATCATATTGTGAGGTTCAAGGATGTGGAGTCCGAGTCACCTACTCTTGAATCATTCCGGTGGTGAATGATTTTCTGGATGTTTTCCCTGAAGACTTGCCTGGTATTCCTCCCTAAAGCGAAGCAGACTTTGGCATAGATCTTCTCCTGGATAATCAACCTATCTCTATTTCCCTAATCGAGCGGTACCAACTGAATTGAAGGAATTAGAAGATCAGTTGAAGGATTTATTGAAGAAAGGTTTCATTAGGACAAGTATATCTCCATGGGGTGCTTCAGTGTTATTTGCAAGAAAGAAATATGGCTCTCTTCGAATGTGCATTGACTATCGGCAATTGAATTAGGTGACCATCAAGAATAAGTATCTGTTGCATAGAATTAATCTTTTTTGACCAACTACAAGGGGCTACCAATTTCTCAAATATTAACCTCCATTTTGGGAACCATCAGTTGAAGGTTAGAGAGTGTGACATTCCCAAGACAGCTTTTCGGACTAGGTATGGGCACTTTGAATTCGTGGTGATGTCATTTGGTTTAACTAATGCTCCAACTATGTTCATGGACCTTATGAATCTAGTGGTCAAGCCATTTCTTGATAGCTTTGTGGTTGTATTCATCGATGATATTCTCATTTATTCACGAAGTAAGCGGGAGCATATGGACCATTTGAGGTTGGTTTTACAACCCTCAGAGAGAAGAAGTTATATGCCAAGTTTAGCAAATGTGAGTTTTGGTTGGGCGAAATTTCTTTTATTGGTCATGTGGTATCCTGTGATGGTATAAGGGTGGATCTGAAGAAGATAGAGGCCATGAAGAATTAGCCAAGACTATTAACTCCTTCAGAATTTGAAGTTTCATTGGGTTGGTTGGTTATTATAGGAGGTTTATTGAAGGGTTCTCATCTATTGCATCTCTATTGACTAAGTTGACCCAAAAGAAGGTTAAGTTTATGTGGTTGGATGAGTGCGAAAAGAGTTTTCAAACTTTGAAAGTCGTCTTACATCACCTCCTATTTTGACTCTACGAAATAGTTTGGATAGGTTTTTGGTATATTCTGATGCTTCTCGAATTGGATTGGGTTGTCTGCTTATGCGAAATGGTAAGGTGATAGCTTATGCATCAAGGCAATTGAAGGTGCATGAACATAATTACCCGACTCATGACCTTCAGTTAGCGACGGTGGTATTTGCTTTGAAAAATTGGAGACACTATTTGTATAGAGGGCATATAAAATGTTTTCACCGATCACAAGAGCTTACAATATGTGTTCACTCAGATTGATCTTAATTTGAGGCAAAGGAGATGGTTGGAACTCCTAAAGGACTATGACATGAGTATTCAATATCATCCTGGCAAGGCGAATGTGGTAGCCGATGCTCTTAGTAGGCTTTCTGTAGGAAGTATGGCTCATGTTGAGGAGGAGAGGAAGGAGTTGGAAAGGGATGTTCATCGGTTGGCAAGGTTGGGTGTTAGGTTGGTCGATTCCAATGATTGTGGTATTCATGTCCAAAATGGGATTGAATCCTCGATCGTGGTTGATATAAAGGCTAAACAAGACCTGGATCCATCATAGGTTGAGTTGAAGAAGTTGGTTGCTGACAAGAATATAGAAGTTTTCTCTCAAGGGGGAAATGATGTATTACAGTATCAAGATTGGTTATGTGTTTCAGATATAGATGATCTTAGGAGGATAATCATGCGTGAAGCCCATAACTCTTACTATTCTATCCATTCGGGATCTACTAAGATGTATCAGGATTTGAAAGAGGTGTATTGGTGGCACAGTATGAAGAAGGATATAGCCAAGTTTGTGTCTGAATGCCTAATTGTCAGTAAGTAAAGGTTGAGCACCAAAGGCCCGGCTGGTTGACTCAAGACATTGACATACCTACTTGGAAATGGGAAGATGTGAATATGGATTTTGTAGTTGGGTTACCTCGAACTAGGAAGCAATTTGACTCCAATTGGGTTATAGTCGACCAGATGACTAAGTCGACTCATTTCCTACTGGTTAAGACTACTTTTGGTGTCGAAGATTATGCAAGGTTGTACATCCGAGAATTGGTAAGGTTACATGGTATGCCTAGGTCCATTATATCAGATCGGGGTACCCAATTTACTTCTCACTTTTCAAAAAGGGTTTGGTACTAAGGTAAAGTTGAGCACCGTTTTTCATCCGCAAACCGATGGGCAAGCCAAGAGGACAATTCAAACCTTGGAGGATATGTTGAGGGTTTGTGTTTTGGAGTTCAAAGGTAATTGGGATGACCATCTTCCACTCATTGAGTTTTCTTATAATAATAGTTTTCATGCTAGCATTGGTATGACACTATTTGAGGCTTTGTATGGTAGGAGATGTACGTCTCCTGTAGGGTGGTTTGAGTTGGAAGAGATGGCTTTGATTTTCCCGCACTTGGTGATGGAGGCTATGGAGAAAGTGAAGTTGAATAGGGAAATGTTGAAGACGGTTCAAATTCGCCAAAAGTCCT
Organism: Solanum clarkiae; assembly: GCA_011800125.2. NCBI lineage: Eukaryota > Viridiplantae > Streptophyta > Magnoliopsida > Solanales > Solanaceae > Solanum > Solanum clarkiae. Next base: position 17,587 of record JAABOM020089132.1, on the reverse strand, counting down.
ATTCAGATGTGAGGAAATGGGTTCTTGAGTTTTATGTTGGAGATTGAGTGTTTGTGAAGGTCTTACCTATGAAGGGCGTGATGTGTTTTGGCAAGAAGGGCAAGCTAAGTCCCTATTATGTAGGCCCTTATGTGGTTATTGAGCAGATTGGGAATCTGGCTTATAGGTTGGAGTTGCCCCTGGATTTGAGTTCCATCAATCCGGTCTTTCATGTGTCTATGTTGTGAAAGATGGTTGGTGATCCTAGCACTATTGTGCCTTTGGAGGGTATTGAGGTCGACGAGAAATTGTCTTATGAGGAGGTGCCGGTGGAGATTTTGGATAGACAAGTGAAACAACTTTCTAATAAGGATGTAGCTTCATTAAAGGTGCTTTGGAGGAACCAACATGTGGAGAATGCTACATGGGAGGCGGATTTGGACATAATGAAGTGATATCCCCATCTTTTCCAATCTACTCTAGCCTAAGATATTAGGTTCTTCCTATCTTGTTGGTCCTAATCCTTTCATTTTTGAGTCCTATGATATGAAATGCTTACATATGCATAAAAATGATTTTTATAATGTTTTGAATGATTTTAGTATGGTTCGACATGAGTTTTGAATACTTTATAATTTTCAAATGATGAGCTATGCATTGTAGCTTGTGTTTGAAAGTTTCATGTTTTAAGTCAAGCCTTTCAAGCCTTGTTATTGAACATTCAAGGATGAATATTCCCAAGGGGGAGATGATGTAGTAACCTGTGTCGTCTCAAAGGAGACCATACGGCCAGTGTGAGGTCATACAAGTCATGTGGCCTCTAGTGAGGCAACACTTGGCCTGAATTTTGAGTGTTGGCCCTTGGTGTGAAGTTACAAGCTAAGGCACAACACACTGACACCCCATACGGACCATGTGACATTTGACGGACTGTGTGGAGGAGCCGTGGAGTGGCATCGGCTTGAAACCCCACCATTTGGGGCTAAATGAGGTCATATGGCCCCTCACACAGCTCATGTGATGCCTCACGAGTCGTGAGGGTACCCATATGGCTTCCGGAGTAAAAATATTCAAAGTATAGAATCACTGTCTCATAACGTTTTCATGAAACTTTTCCAAATACTGGTATACAGGAACAACACACAGACCGTGTACTGTCACATGGCCCGTGAGCCCAACCATGTAGTGCATTTATGTTAAAAAATACTAAGTATCAAGCCACGGTTCCAATCTTCAGATTTTTGTCTAAATTTTGGTTCAGAAGAACTCCATACGGACCGTGTAGTGTCACACGACCCATGAACCCGTCCTTGAAGTGACAACAAACAATTTTTCCATCCATTTCATTAATGGTGTTCTTGTAAATTCTAGTCCTTCTAATGACCTTTTGGGACATCTTAAGCTATCTTAAGACTTTCTTATGGCCTAAAACCCTATTCATATTATTCAAATTTATTCTCTCATTCTAAACACTCTAAAAAACTCCTCTCAAGAACATTTGTTGAAATTCAAGCTTGGAGTGCAAGGCTAACACAATTCTTCTTCAAATTTCTCTTGGGTTTTCTTCATCGGGTCTAGGTATGCGGGTTTGATCTTTGGTTCCTTTCAACCAAGGAGACCCAAAGCTCTTCTAGTACTTTTCATGAAATATTAGCTACTTTAGAATTGGGGTTTTGAATATTATGATTCCTTAAATTCTATTAATGTATGAGTTATGTTATTTACTAATTCTAAGTTGATTTAAACTATAATATGATGAATTACATTGAGTTTATGAAATTATGAATTAATATATATGTCCCTTCCTAAGGTTTGTTTATGCATGGGTGATTATATTAGATTTTAAATGTGGAGTTAATTATGTTTTCACTTGAATTTCATATTATATTGATGATTTTAGATTGCTCTAAATTACCCATGTCACTCACATTTTATGCATAACATATGCATCTCATGATTATGGAAATTTATGGAGATTATGAAGTGGGTTAAGCCCAATTATGTTTTATTATGTGATTTTGACAAGATATTGGTTATGACAAGAATGTGATCACATATATATCTTCGTTTATGATTCTTTGAGCATTATGGATGCTTGCACCATTAAGTATGTATGAATGAGCTATTCCTATGCATGAGTATTATAACTATGAGCTATGATTTGGCATTTAAGCCTAAGTATGAATTATTATGACTTGTGTTTGGCTTTTGAGCCTAAATTTGCATTAAATGGATTTGAGATAACTATGCCTTCTTTTGAAACTAAGTATATTATAAGTACTCTTGTGGGATGATGACTTAGCACCGATGGATTAAGGGTTCTCTCTCTCTCTCTCTCTCTCTCTCTCCTTGAACTATGTGCCTAAGATAGGTTATGGGAATCCTATCCAAAATGGGAGTGCCCATAAGGAAGGTTACTTCATATGAAATTAAAGTCCCCGTAAGGTGAAGTATAATGTGATATGATATGCTATATGTGGAAATCCTATCCGAATGAGAGTGCCCGTAAGGAAGGTTACTTCATTCAAAATGGGAGTGCCCCTAAGGTAAAGTATAGAGTACCTTTGGCAAGTAGACCACATCTTTATCGGTGAGGGGTATTCATCATGATTCCAAGTAATAGCTCACTTGGTCTTACTTATATTGGTAGAGGTCACATCCTCACTATATACATGAGCATCATTTGCACTTCATACATCATGAATTCCATAGCATCTTGTTATATTACTTTCCTGGTTATATACCTCTTTCTATATATTGTGCCCTTGTCATTCAACATTGTATGCCAAATTTTGTAAGTTGCATGCATTGCACCCAGCATACTTAGTATATTCAAACGTACTAACACATACTTTTGCCTCTATGCTCTCACCATGTAGGGACTGAGGACTTTGATCATCCATCCCACGACACTTGGCTCGGATCTGAAGTTTGCTTGTAGTAGTGAGTCCTATCTTCCAAGGATGATCCACCATCCTTCTACCTATGTTGCCCTTTTATCTCTTTATTTACATTAAGGGTGAGCCCGGGTTATGTCTTGGCCCCCAACCTATCTTATGTTAGAGTCATTGTTGGACATCTTGTGAAAACTCCTTTACATTATATGCAAAGTATTATGGATGGGAATTTTGTTATGGTTTGGTTACCTATGAAATATGGTTATGAGTTTGGCTATGTGTTCTATGATTTGATTCATGTTATGATGTGAAAGATCCTAAGTCCCGAATTGCCCCCATAGCGTGAGTCATACTTACTTGCCCCTTAGTTTTATGTGTTACGTTTACGTGAATCTATGTTAATCCCTTTCCCTATGATGTCTCCATAGAGTGAGTCCTACTTTCCCGTCCCTTAGAACTATGTGTTTACTTTTGAATACGCTTTCGAACCGATGATGTGGATTTTTGTACTTTGAGGCTTGTTTAGGGACTTTCGGGTTTCCATTCGCTGTGTCACTCCTAGACCCTAGGTCTGGGTCGTGACAACTTCTTATTAGAGGTCCATGTCACCAAAATTAAACTAGACAAAAAAATTCAAATATGCTATCAAAATTTGAGAAAATATTTATCTATGCGATCTGTTAATAGTTGGGATCAACCATGTCATTGTCAATGTAAAAGGAACCCATTCTTTCTACTCTTAATGGTCAGGTTTGGTGGTCTTGCCAAAACTTGTTTCCTCATCGACTCTTAGTAGAAGTCCATGTTCCAAAATTAAACCGCCTAATTAATTAATTTAATTTGAAATTAAAACTTGACCCATTAACACCATACTAACTCGCTCTAATCCATTTTCTATTTATTTCTTCACAAAATCTTAGATCAATCAATTGTAAAAATCTAGTAGATGATTTCATCATTATATTATAGAAGAAAAGGAAGGGGAAGGGTGGTTTCAAAATATTAATTATAGAATATGAAGCAAACAAGGAATTGCTACTAAATTATGATAGAAATGTAGGAATAAAAAGCAAAAAATGAAAATAAACAAATTTTACTACAATCCAAGTGAAATTATAGGGTGCAAGATCAAACCCACAAGTGTAATCGTGATTAAAACATCACAAGCCTTGATGGCATTCCAAATACTTAGAAAATAAACAAGAGCGAAAAACCTCATGCGAGCTAATAAAGAACTAATATATTCAAGAAAAATGGGGTCCAATTTTCGAAGAGTGAGAGAAAAGTGATGGAGAATTTGTGTCAAAAGAAATTAAAAAATAATGACTTGCAAAAACTAAAATTTTAAAGCTTTTGTAGAGGGAGTTTGTAATGACCTGGTTGGTCATTTTTTAGCTTATCTGTGAAAATTATTATTTTACCCTTTCGTAAGTTACCTTGGGCCTATTTTTAACTATATGTATTATTAGAACTGAAACCCAGAGTTTTAAAAGTTAAAAAAAAATATGAGTTTTGGCATTTTAAGAAGCTTAACTTGTTGAAAAAGTGAGTTTTTCTACCATTCTAAGTTTTAGATGTCGGATAAGAAATCCATCAATTGCATCAGCACCAAAATGTCAAATCTGGGCCAGGAAAGTTAAGAACTAAATTCGGAGTTAAAATGAAGTTTCTTGGTCGAAAGTTGCATTTTTAGTTGTTTGTGGAGCCAAAGTTTGACTTTGCTCAACATTCAGAGTTTGGAAGCTCGGATCGAAATTCGATAGTTCTAGTAGCTCCGAATGGTGAAACTAACATAGAAATGGTCTCATCATAATTTTTAGAATTACCGAAGGTATTTTTGGTATTTTGAGTTTTACATCGGTTTATTTGACCTGCATTGGTAATTATGTGGAGGAGACCTCAGAATTGAATTTTGATTATTCTGTTGAGTCCAGATCGTCATTTCTAGTATGGATACATATTTGGTTTGTGTAATTATAATTCCAGATGAGTTCTGAGGGTCCATTCAGAAGTTCTAGAATTAGCTGTATATTGCTGACGAAAAGCTTTCTGGTGCAGGTTCCTTTGTTCTCTGTGTAGGCACCCAAGAATCTGTGTTCGTGGAGGTGTACTTGGTTTTAATCTGCATTCTCGGTCAAGGCCTCCACGTTTGTGGAGGCCAATGATGCTAACCCTCCTTGTTTGCGGTCCTTGTTCTGTGTTCATGGGGCCTACCCTGTGTTCGCAAGCCCCACCGTACATTCGCGGAGTGTATTTTCAGCCTGAACAATGTTAAAACCGAGAAACATCATTTTTACTCTATTTTCAAATATTTTAAGCCTTTTGGGCGACTTTTGACGAAGGTTTTTGAAGAATTCTTTTGGGTAAGGGTTTCTAACCTTATTTTGATTAATTTTTGTGAATTTTATCTTGATTTTATCTTGAATTTCATGACTTTTAATTTGTAAAATTGGGGAGTTTTATTTGATGATTTCAAAACTTTAAATGGTGATTTCTTTTTTGATACGAACTCTATTTTAGTGAAATTTTCACCATAAACTCCTTTTTTCGTATAAAACCTTATTCTCAAGCCAATTTCCAAATTTGAAAACCTTAAATTTTAGCTCTATTTGTGACCATTTTTCCTCTAAGCCTAATTCATGCCAATATGGGTATCAAAATTTATCTCTTGATTGTTAGTATCTATTTTTGATTGTGATTGATTGATTTGGGGATCATCTGGCGATTTGAGTTCATTGAAAGTTTGTTTGGGTGCAGTTTCAGCAGTGAAGTAGGTTCGACTAAACTTTTTGGGACTGAATTTGAGTCATTGGACATGCCCATATGATAATTGTAAGATTTATATAGATTTATGAGCCAATGGCATGATATGATAGAATTTGGATGGAAATGTTATATCGGTTATACTGAAATTTGAGTAACAGGTGATCCTATTGATATACTGCGATGAAATCATGAGAACTGAGATTATTTTGGATATTATTGTGATAATATGGGACTTGTGATAACATTTGGATAGTATTGGGGTAAAATTGATGATATTTGTGATATATTTGAGATTTATGAGCTTATTGACCTTCTGATGATGATGAAAGAGGGTAAATATGAGACATATTGATGGCATTGTGGTTCTAGTTGATGCACTTGGCATAACCCTTTTGTTGTGGTGGGTATTGTACGTATCCTTTATCAATTGTATTGCTATTATTTATATACTTGAAAGGTTGCATTGGTAAGCACATATCTCATACTTGAATGGTTTCCCTAGTATGCACACATCTCATACTTGAATGGTTGCATTGGTATAGACATATCTCATACTTGAAAGGTTGCATTGGTATGCACATTTCTCACACTTGAATAGTTACCTTGGTATGCACATGATCTCATACTTGAATGGTTGCATTAGTATACACATATTTTATAGTATCCGTACCACTTAAGACATTATGATACATCGAGACATTATAGTATAAAGCCTACGACGCCTTGATGTACTTCAGTATGGGGCCTGCAACGTCTTGAGATACTTCTATTTATGGCCTGCGACGCCTTGAGATATTTGAGTGCATGACCTATGATGCTTTCAGATACTTCAATGTAGGACCTGTGATGCCTCAATATACTTCTATTTATGGCCTGCAATACCTTGAGATATTTGAGTACATGGCCTGCGACGCACCCGGATTCTATCAGGAAGATTCATCTCTATTGATGTGTATATCGGCGCTTCGACAGTTGTAATTCGACCTCATACATGGCCTGTGACGCTATTACATTTATATATTTCATATGCATTGCATAATTGATTGTACTTACTACCTTTAACTACTCCTATTTATGTTTATATTGTGTACTAACCTTATGTACTAATCTTGAGTCGTCGTGGGTCTTTTGAGTTTCCCTTTGTTGCTTTCTCTTCTAGATATTGTATTAGATATCATCATACAATGTTGTGTCTTTCATTTGAGATAGTCGTGTTTTACTCATTCGTACTACTTTAGATGCTCTTGTATTCATGACTCCAAGTTTTGGGATTTTACATTAAATGTTATAGTTGTTTCCGCTTTACTTTATTCTCCTTAGTTGCAATCCGATTTTGGGTCGTGACAAGTTCGGTATCAAAGCTCTGGGTTCAATAGGCTCATGAGTCCATAGTGTGGTGTCTAGTAGAGTCTCGCAGATTGATATGTAGATGTCCATACCCATCTTCATGAGGCTACGAGGCACTTGTTAGGAAAAACTTTCATGTCTTGCTTTGGTTCATGTGTTTCTTCATATCATATGTTTTGAAAGTGTCTAATATACTCCTCCTGCATAGATGTTAGTTACTAGATCCCGATGATTAGTGAGGGAGCCTGAGTGTCGAGGCAGGGCTCGTGGTAGGGTCAAGGGCTAATGAATTTCTAGAAGGGCAGCTCCACCCAGAGGACGAACTAGATCAGCTTGCCAGAGCCAAAGTATGAGTCAGAGAGGCCTATAAACTCTGTTCCACCATCTTCAGCCCCTGATGCTACACCGTCGGTTCAGGAGTTGCTTTTGCGGGTATTGGCTAGATTGGAAGGAGCACTCCCTACTCTAGTTACTATTCGATGCGATGGTTTCTACAGCACCGGTTGGTCCTTCTATAGCCCCAGCTGATCCAGCTATGATTCATATGGGTCCTTCCTCAGTGCCAATGGATCCTCCTATGACATCTATGATTCCACCTTAGACATCTAGATCAAGTTCCGGTTCATACTTTCAGGGATCAACTATTGCTATATCTATTGCACCACCTAAAATTTAGTGCCACCATCTTCTTCTTGTCCTTCCATGTCCACAACTGATTAGAAGTGTTTCGAGCAGTTTGTATGACTGGCTCCCTCGAGATTTAATGGTACCCCTAGTAATAAGGCTTGTCATTTCTTGTCAGAGTGTCGGGACTGGTTATGTAATTTGGCCATCCTTGAGACACAAGGAGTTGCTTACACTTCTTACCAGTTCACTGGCGTAGCCAAAGCATGGTGGAGGTCAGTTTTAGCTTGTTGACCTGTTAGATTTCCAGTCATGACATGAGAGCGGTTTAAAGAGCTATTTCTAGAGAATTTCATGCCATATAGCCTTCAGGACAACCAACGAAATAAGTTTGATAGACTTCAGAAGGGTTCTATGCCAATATCGAACCATAAGGCGAAATTTCATACACTGTCTCAATATGCCTTGTCCAGCATCCCTATTGAGTTCGAGAGGATTCATTACTTCATCAAGGGATTGATGAGGTATATTCAAGAGGCCACAACTTCCTTGGTTTTGGATGGAGGCATATTTTAGAGTGTGGTGGATCACGCTTGCATGTTAGAGCACATCAGACGTGGTAGACAGGGTGGCAAGAAGAGATTCCGTTAGCATATCTAGTTTAATAGACACCCGCCGTGAGATCGAGAGTTCTAGAGGGAGGGTCATCAGGGTTGGGGAATTAATGCAGCTAGACCAGCATCTGACAGTGTTGATAGGTCTAGACCTACTTTGATGGGCCATAATAGCTCTTCTAGTGTGCCCTGACATGGTGGCTTTTTTGGACAGCCATCTTCGAGGTAGGAGACCGAGGATTATTACCATTGTTATGAGATTCGACACTTGCCCCATCATTGTCCACATCGTCACCTTCTGCGCAAGCTTCAAGGTCTCAACCAGCCCATCCAGGCGATTAGTGAGAGAGAAGCCACTAGGAATGCTCCTACAGATACAAGCAACTAAATTGTACAAGGCCAATGTCTTGATGTAAAAGATGACCATCAAAAGGGGAGGAGACTGCTGAGTGTCTAGAGCTGTTGATGCTCACTAATGTCTCCTGAAATGGTCCGGACTCATAACTCAACAACCGTGGCTAGTACATGGACTTGCACCATGGGAAGATGCAAAATATAGGGGTGAGTACCAATAACAGGCACCCATTTGGAATCATCGGCCAATTGAGTGAATACTGTAAAGGTAAAAGGCTCAAATATGGAAAATCATCTAACCCCAACTGAATCAACCCAAGTGATGTGTAATGATACCGACTGACAAAATCTGAGCAGGTCTATCTTGAACTGATATATAGTAATGCATATAACCAATGAGGTCCCCGACCCAGAGCATCAATAGGTGCTCGAACCTAGAAATCGACACTCGTGCCTTGGACACTCAGACGTGGCCACTGAGGACTATAGATTGCAGGGAGTGTCACTTAGGTCTCAGACACTCAAACGTGGCCACCAAAAACTACAGACCACGGGGAACATCGTCTAGGTCTTGGAGCATACACATAATCACCCACTCAACTAGTCTATGCAAATCTGAACCTCTAAAGTCATATCCTTCCTCCAGGAAAGAATCACACAACCTAACTAAGCATAATGATCACCTCTCTCAGATGATAAAAAGTAACCCCAACATCAAGTAAGAATAACTAGTGCACGATGACTAACAGCAGTATACAAGATTGTATGCATCTCATAAAAAAATATAGGGCCATGCCAACCCGAGGCCAAATGCACCACATTCCAGTCAATCCTAAGTACTCAGAATAAACATGGATAGTCACAGGTATATAATAAGTATCCATAACTACCAATCCTAGCAAAGTCATATCTATACATCAATCAATCCCAGTACGGCTGTATCATAGGTATCCAGAGCAGATCGGCCTATCAGAATCATATCTATACTAGAGTCAGTCCATAGTATGGCGTATAATCAACAAACAACCTTACGACCAACATATCTCATAGCATCAGGCTACACATCTATATAAATAGGAGTTAAGCCTGAATACATATTGATGTACTACTAAAATACAACACTTTTGTTGCTTAAAACTTAGAATTTTGTCTGTTCTCAAAGCGATGATAGTAAGTTTGATGTGTTTTTTTGTTTGTTTTTCAGGATTTCAGGAATCAGGATGATTTTGGGTAAAGTTATGTAGATTTTAAGTTTTCGAGGATGTACAGAGCTTCCTACTGGTTGTGGTTTATTCCACAAGCCGTAGAATGAGTTTGAGATACAGTGAAAGGCCAATTTTCAGATATTGAAGGTACGAGTTATTACATGAGTAATAGAATCAGTTATGGCCCATATGTGAGTTTATATGTTAAAGATCAGAAATATGTTGAGTGTTGAACTGTAATCAGATGAGGTCCCTTACAAGTCGTATGTCAGATGATGGGTCATGGATAAGATCACTCCTGGAGGATCATGATTTTGAAGATTTGCTGGAAAGTTAGCAGATGACCCTTTACGGGATGTAAGTTAGAAGACGACCCATAGGAGGAGTTTGTAGGTTGAAGAAGGATTTTGTTCGAAGCGGATTATGAAGCCCAGATATGAGCCGTGATTCCTTCTATAGCCCATAACCTTTTCTATTCGAGTTGTCAATTTAAATTTTTCTATTTTATTTTGGATTTGGTTTATACTTATTTTTAATAGTTTTTTAAGAATGGGGACAAACCAGAGAGTAGTGAGAACATTGAGACTTTGTTACTTGTGATTATTTGTTACATTATATTGGGTTTATTATATTGTGAATTCTTGTGGAGATATCAGATTTATTGTTCTTCAATACATATTGTAAGTGTTTAATAATGCTATTTAACTTAACTCTTTTATCTACAATGATCATGCATAGCTAAATCCACAACTAGGGTTGTGGAAACCATGAAGAACTAACAAAGTAAAAATCAAATAACCCGTAACCCTTGAAAAGTGTGCATGCATGTATTGATTATCTCTTTGTTTAGAATGCTTTTTAATGGTAGCCAATGTTAGAACTCGCCTAATTCTTACTTACTAGATCAAGGGGGTAATGAATGGGACAAGAGATATTATCAAGATTCGATGTGATCCCTCTCGTCTAATCAACCTAACCGGATCAAAGGATGCTTGTACTGGATTAAAGGTAAGGGTTAGTAATGCAACACTGCAAGATGGATCAAATCATATCATGAAATTAGCCTCTCATCTAGATTAAAGGGTTAGGTGAATATAACTTACCAGTTCTTCATGTTACACACTAGAAACGGTTACGATTATTGATAGATTTGGCCTAAACTACACCTCCTTTTGAATGTATAAGAGGTCGTTGTCAAAATATATAACCTAACCAAGGTTAGGATCGATCTCACAGGGAATATGGTCTAGACCTGGAGTAATTACGAACAATTCAAACAAATTAACTTACTTATCTTCCGAAGGGGGTGATTTTGTAATTGCAATAAGTAAACCGAACTAGAAGCAAGTGTTGTGTAATCAGTGAATAATCTCAATGTAAAATCTCAAAGTTCTCCAAAAAAAATCACAATGTAATAATATCAATGTAAAAATCACAAAATATGTGTTCTCCAAGTGTTTCTGTCCTCTCTCATGCATCTCCCCACTAAAAAGACCTAAAAACCTATTTATAGTAAGTAAAATACAAATCCAAAATGGAGTTGGAAAACTGGATTCAGCAGCTTCTATGGAGAGGGTTATAGGTCGTATAAGATAGCATAGCCCATACTGGGCTTCATACTCTGCAATTTCCAAAATTATAAGACCTTCTTACAGGTCGTCTTCTGTTTTGTCTGGTAACTTTTCTGAAACTCTAAAAAATCTGATCCTCTAGGAAAGACCTATCCACAACTCGTGAATAAATCTATGGCTCGTCTGACAGTTCGTGGATGCAACATCTAACACTTGGCCCTTAACTGGATCTGACTCACGAAACCAACATATAGCTCGTGGAATGAATCACTTCCCATAGAGTTGTGCGTAAGATCCAAAAAATTTAAATTCTAAAGAACTTTTCCCAAAACTATATCAAATCTTGTAATCCTACAAAATGAACATTAAAACACATCAAACCCACTGGCATCTCTTTGAGAACACACAAAATTCCAAGTTTTAAGTATCAAAGGTATTGTATTTTGGCAGTACATCAACACCGTCAACCTAAAATTATTGCTTGTCTTCAAGCGATGTACTCAATCTACATAAGCAGTATAGCAACACACCGACCTCAATCTAATAGCATACATCATCTTTAAATCAATCACAGATTCCTGAACTAATATATCTGTGCATATCAGATAGTCGTCAAACAAACCAATGCAGATCAATATATGTGACAGTACAACTATGACAATCAAGGTAACCACAGATAAGCAACATTCACTAAGATAGCCTAGAATCAACAGTGTGATTCAAGTTTCCTCACAAAAAGAAGTCCCATATCTCACTTCAAGTTCCCTCACAAAAAGAAGTCCCATATCTCACTCATGATAGTATTTTCAGATTTGATTTTTGGGTGTAACAAAATCACTCGTACTTATAACAGATGTTCAAATTAAACACTACGCTCAATACCATATGCCTGATTTAAGGTGCACAATATCCAACATATGAACCAAAGCCAATTTTGGTAGCCACCCTCAACTTAGGCTTTTGGCCTGAATCAAGGTGCACAATATTCAAGGAAGGACCAGGGCCAAATTCAGGATTTCACATTCAAGTGCCCAAATTTCCATCTTCAGATCATCAGGCCTCTTTATAGACTAATAGATATTGAAGAAAACTTCTTCATAATTCAATCTCAACTTGAGTTAGCCTGATTCCACGTCCACCGGTACTCATCTAGTGGCTAGAAGGGCCTCTTCAAGATGATTGGGACTTCGAAGTCAACTTCACAATCAATAACCACAAATTCTGTAGGGAATATGAATTTTTCCACTTTGACAAGAACATCATACAATATCCCTACAAGCTTTTTCACCATCCTATCAGCCATCAATCTGCATGCTTGTTGGAGTAGGGGCTCCCAAGCCTAACTTCATGAATATTGTTAGAGGTATTAGATTGATATTGGCACTTAGGTCACACAATGCCTTTGCAAATTTCATATCTCCAATGGTGCAGGGTATGCTGAATGCTCAAAGATCTCATTTCTTTTGCACCAAGGACCTTGTTGCTATTGCGATGCAATGTTGAAGCTCTTGAGAGAGCTCTTGGTTCACAGTCCTCTTTTTCATCACCAAGTCCTTCATGAATTTTTCGTACCTGGGAATCTTATTCAATGCCTTAATGAGAGGGATATTGATGCTGAAACATACCTTCTTCCTCCTTCTTTGTGAGTCTCTGAGGGAAAGGGGGGGAGGTCTAGGTATGGGTTTCAACTTTTGTGGCATCACTAACTCATCACTCATCCCATCCTTGGTGCTAATATCTCCAGGTTCTACATCCTTGGTATCTACCATCTTCTCATGAACCTCATCATCATCAACTGGCATCGGTGGATCAATAGTTTGCTTTCCACCACTCTCATCACTGCCATGCACTACCCTACATTCTTTGGATTCTGTATCATGTTACTTGGCAATGTACACATACATCACAAGCAAATCTAAGGGAAGGGGTTACATGACTCACACTACAGGAGTAGGGACTTAGGAACTTCCCCATCTCATCATCACACCATCAACATAAGATAAGACATAAGCATAACTTCCATAAGAATCAAATATATCAAGCTCGTACATAGAGTTTCATGACATCCAACAATGCCTCTGAGTCATAAACTGGATGGGGGCCAAGACATATCCTGGGCTCACCCTCAAAGTAAAGACATAAGAAAATCATAACCTAGCATACATAGAAAGAAGGTTGGACTTTTCCTTTGAATAAAAGACTCACCATAAGCAAATTCTCACAAATCAAATCTAGTCTTAAAAAGATGGATGAGGAAAGTCTTCGGTCCCTATATGGTTAGATCATGTAGGAAAAAAACTATGCGTTAGTGCATTTGAATGTACTTAGTATGTGGGCATGCAATGTATATGAACATGATAACCTACACTTCAATGTTAGATGACAAGGGTGTGCACGCGTACACACACACAAACATATACAAATACACACACACATATATTTATATATAGAAGAAAATATATGGGAAAGGATGTCACGACAATATGCCTTATCTCCATGATGCATAAATGCCATAATACATAAACATAGCAGGAATGGGACCTCAACCAACATATAAGAGCATGCGAGCTATTAGATAGAATCCTGATGTCGCCTCTACACAAGAGAAAGAGTTATCTTGTCACCAAAGGTAGACCATACCTCTTTTTATAGGAAAACCGCCTATTTTGGAGAGCACCTCACCTTACTAGATCATCACCCATTTCAGAAAGGATTCAACAGGTACTTAATCATCTGCAAAGGTGTATAAACATGAACCTACAATGTCACATAGTTATGAAAGCCCCACCGTCAATCTCATTCTGTGCTAAGTCATCATCTCATGGGAATACATATACATATACATATATATATACATATACATATACATATACATATAAATGCTTGAAATAGGAGCATAAGTCTTTTCAAATCGTATTCATGCATACTTGAGATTAAGAGTCAAATCATACTTCCATTCATGATTACATACATAGGAATAGCTCAATCATAGTTACACATGAATGGTATATACACTCCCATAATTGCTAAAAGCCATGTCATAGACATTATGTGATCATGTTTCATGTCATAACTATATTAGTCTTGAAATCATAGTCATAATCATAATTGGGTAATAACCCACATCATAAATCTCACTGAAAACCTTGTTCATGCATGCTTATGTCATGGGGAATGAGAGAATATCATGGATACTTGAAATTCATACTCAAAATAAGATCATAAGATGAAAACATTCACAATTCATGAAGATATCAATAACTGAAACATACTTGAAATTATTCATGTATAAATTTATAATTAAAAGGGACATGCAAATTCAAATATCATAAAATCCATGCAAATCAAAATAATAAGACTTAATTGATGATAAAATCAATAATTGATAATGAACCATATAATAATTTCATCAATTTGAAGCTAAATCACATAACCCACTTGTAATTCATACTTAAAAATCATGAATGTGAAGAAATAGATTTTGTGTCTTCATGATTGTAAGGAAATCATGAATGAAATCACACTTGCCTTGAAGAAATTAGGAAGATTAGAATGAATTAAACTTGAGCTTGAAGCACCCTTGAATTTCCTAGCTTGAATCTTCAAAGTTTCACTTGAATGGAGTGTAGGACTTTAATTCTAGAGTTTAAGTGTCGAAAATTCTAAAATGAAGTACATTGAATGAACAAGGGTTGATTTAAGGGTCTTAGGATAGGCATAAAAGTCATAAAAGGCCTTGTAAGTGAACCAAATTAGCAAAGAGCCCTTAATGAAATGGACTTAAAAATTGAGTTGGACACCTGCAAAATCGGCTCTACGGTCCATGGTGGCCTCCGTGAAGGTGACCCTAGATCCTAGCGAAAATGGCCAAAGGTCCCTACAAGAGCACCACCATGGTCCGTGGTGCTCACCTTGAGCCATGGTGTGCTTTGTCATGAGCATCACCACTTGGAAGCCTCTACTCCTTGCTAAGGCAGTCCCCAAAAAGACCAAATGTCCCTCCACAGACCAGTTCACGAGCCGTGGAGGGTGACATAAAGTCACACCTTGGCAACCTTTACAGGAACCACCTAAGGGTCCCTTCACCTCTCACGACCCGTGGACCCCTCCATGACCCGTAAAGGGTCCTGTGAAAGGACACCCTGGCCAAAAACTTTTTAAAATTGAATATTAGCAATGTTAAGGCCATGAAAGGTTTGGGCCCTTACATCCTTAAGATACAGTGACAGAAGCACACCTCAAGTTATGTAAATTCCTTATAAGTGTTAAGTATTACTAATACTACAAAACTATGAATTACATAATATTATTTCCTAGGGAATATTATCGCAGTTAATACTTGCAATTTTCTTGGAAAAATCTTAAATTCCTCAATATTCAACTATATTACTTGTGAATCATATATTCCCAACAAATTTGCAAGTAAAGTTGGTGGTATTGCAAAATTAATACTTGCCGTATCACCTAAGAAACCTAGTGGAAGGAACACTACCACTATGTAAATGCATAGGTACATGAACAAAAATATGTATATAAATTCCTTTCTTAATACAAAGAAAAATCTCCAGGTTACCTGAAAAGTTATTTGGAAATTATTTTAATGCTGTTTTAGTTGGGGATTTAGTCTTGGGTACCCAGACATTTTATTACCTACAAATATAGTTAGGGATTTAGTTGTAACTATACTAGCTGAGATCTAAGTGGTTAGACTATATGTAGTGGACTATCTGTCATGCAATGATAATGTTCATGCTCCAATAAGAAAGTGATCGCTGTCAGCAATTAAACTAACCGAAGGTTAGGGTCAAATCCACGGGGAATACGAGACTTGACTACAAGAATCCACTACTAATCATTTAAGCATAAATAACTAAAATCTCTAAATAGGGGGGGGGGACTTTGAGATTCAAAAACAAAATAGAATAAACATTAAACTAAGACGCGAGGAAGCACTCAATTTTAGGACATGTTGGGAATTGTGTTCACCATTGTTCGTTGACTCGATTACCCTAGGTAACATAACTACAATTGGAAATTTGCATACAAGACAATGGTTTTGGTTCTTCCAGCCCTCTTTTGATGGTGAAGGTCAAATTTCACCACGACGCTTGGTCGGCCACCATGGCGTGCCAACTAATCGTTACCAATTGTCCTAGTCAACCTCCCGTTGGTCAAGTTTGGTTGATTAGATGAGAACAGATCAATCGAATCTTGTCATCTACTTCCATTTTCCTATTCGTCACTATCTTGGTCGAGCTAGTGATAGTAGGCAAGGTTTGGTGTTGGCCACCACCAAAGGACAATTATAATGAAGGAAAATAGACAATATATGTAAACCCCAATCGTAGAAATGCAATAAACATAGGTTATTTCAAATCAACTACCCATGATTCCCACAACCCTAAGTTATGGGTGCTTAGCTACTCATAGATAAGGCAAAGCAAGCAAAAACGCAAATATAAGATATATTTAATGAAAGTTTTACTAAAAGCACTGAAGAATGTGGGCACCAAAAGTTGCAAACCCAAAAGCTTGATGACCAACAATGAGTACAAAGCAAGATTTGCAAACCCCAAACTGGGTTTTCTAAGAAAGAATGATAAACTAATCTAAAACCCTAAAATATTCTTGAGAGAATATTCAAAGGCAAGTTCTATCTTCTAAAATCTGGAATCTCTCTATAAAAACCGAACTTAATGTATTTGTAGTGTTTACAAATAAATCCTAAAAACAACACAGAAAAGACACCTGGCAGTTGGTACACCTTGCATGTACGACTCGTAGTATAACCTACGAGTTGTAGTCGGGGTCTCATATCAGGTTCTTGGCATGCTAGACTGAGCTGGTACGACCCACAGGTATGAGTCGTTGCTTGAGCTACGACTCGTATATTCCTCTCGTAGTCTTGGCTATAAGTTATTTGTCCAACATTTTGGCTCTATGATTCTTGCTACAAGTCCACCTTATACAAGTCGTAGTACAACTTACGACTCGTAGGATGGCCTTGTAGGGTTGACCTCCACTTAGCAGATTTTTGAGTTTTTGGTCTCTATTTTTTGCTACGACACACCCTTCGACCCTTCGACTCGTAGCTTGGGCTACGACTCGTGGGTGTGCTCGTATGTCCTATGATTGAGAAAAATCTGCAACTTTTCTTCAAAATCATGCCAACCTAACTTTTCTGCAAGAACAACACAAAAACACATAAAAACCATAAAAAGTCACATTAA
>JAABOM020089123.1:0-29253 GCA_011800125.2 Solanum clarkiae | reverse complement strand
GAAGAACAGGGGTTGGGGAAACATATATCGGGCGCGTGGCCCTCATGCGCCCGCTTAATTTTTTTTTTTTGTAAATAATTGTTTAAAAATTATTAAAAATAAAAATAAAGCCTCGTGAATAATTCGACACCGTGAAGGGTAAAAGTTGGGTGTCAACACGTACCAGATGTTGAGGGTTGGATTATGAGGATTTATGCATTCACTCCAATCTGAACCTCTCCGAAAGGTTCAAAATACCAAAGTTTGATACTTTCGATAGAAATGGAAATGCTCTGGCCCATCTGAGAGCATATTGTGATCAGCTTGTAAGTGTCGGGAAAAATAAAGTGTTACTGATGTGGATTTTCCGTTAAAGCCTGAGTGGGGAGGCCTTGGAGTATTTTGCCTCCCAAGAAATAAACCAATGGCCCAGTTGGAGTGCTATGGCCAAAGATTTTGTTGAAATTTTTTCTTATAATGTCGAGATTATTCCAGACTGCTATTCATTGGAAAAGATAAAGAAGAAGTCAACCGAGAGTTATCAAAAAAGTGCGTCCTCCTATATCTGGAAAGGAGATTATCGAAGTGTTTGTGCGCTCCCAGTAGCTTTAGTTTTATGAAAGAATGATGCTGCTAGTTGGAGCAAAATTTGCAAATATTGTTAAGATTAGTGAGAATATTGAAGATGGACCCAAAACGAGGAAGATCACCCATATATCAAATTCAGCCGGATCGTCAGGAATGTTAAGGAAAAGGAAAGAAGATGTGTCAGCTATCTCCGGTATACAAATAAGAGGAGAACCTCTAGTAGCCATCCCAGAAAGTCCATAACCCCTCAAAACCATTTTCAGCCTACTTCAAGTTCATTCCCTGTTTTTCATACTCAACCAGGGTATCAAACTCCAACCCCAAACTACCTAACCCCTCCTCCTCAATACCACTCCCCACAATACCAAAATATCATTCCAAATTGCTACAATATCCAAGCAATCTATTAGACTCCGTCTACCAGTTACCCAATCCCAAATCCCCAAACCCCACCGCCATATTACCAAGCACCAACATACCCAAGATTCCAGATCCCTACACCTCCCCACCTCCCCCTGTCGAAACCATCCCAATTACCATCAAGTACCTCCAACCTCCATAAAATAACTATAACCCTCCTCATCAAAACGCAGATAAAATATCCCCTAGGGTGTTCACTCCGCTTTCAGAAAGCTGGACGAATCTATTCAAAAGATTTTTAGCTATAGGATTGATCCAGCCTGCCCCTCCGAGAACCATGGATGCTAATTCTCACTTCTTTAAGAGCGATTAAACTTGTTCTTACCACTATAAGAGTGTTAGATATGACACTGAAGATTGCATAAATTTGAAGCATAAAATTCAGGACTTAATTGATTGCGACATGGTCGTTCTTTGGACCGTCGCTCTCAATGTCAACAAGAATCCTTTACCTGATCATGGAGGGAACAATAGTGGTATGATTGAGAGAGAATAAGATTGGTGTATAGCTAAGAAGTTAGTGCCAGATGGCACTGCAAGTTTAGAAAAATGTGTGGCGTCTCTAAGTATCAATGAGAAGCCAAAGATAGTGATCTTGACACCTCTTGAAGTGATTGCTAAGGCATTCAGGGGAATTCCTAACAAGAAGGTTGAGATCAAGATTGACAATATAGGAAAATTAATTTTGGGACCAGGCAAAAAAGATCAAAGGCTAATAAGTGAAGCTGAGATGGAAGAATTTTGGAGAAGAATGCGGCTTAAGGAATACTTTATCGTGAAACACTTGGAGAAGACACCTGCGAAAATTTCTGTATGGCACTACTATGAGTTCACAACGTCACAAAAAGGCATTAATGAGAGTGTTATAGGAAACTTATGTGCTTGTGGGAACAGACAGTGATAATCCAGCAGCCATGATAAGCCGGGTTACCCAAGGACATCACATCAGTTGTGGCGATGAAGAGCTACCATTCGAGGGAGCAATGCACAATAAGGCACTTCATGTTACAATTAAGTGTTGAGACATGATTCTAAATCGTGTCTTGATCAATGATGGATCTGGATTGAATATCTACCCTCTATCCACTCTCAAGCAATTGAACTATGATATGGGAAAAATCCAGCAGTGCCAAGTTAATGTGAGAGCATTTGAAGGTGGTCAGAGAGATATACTGGGAGCAGTGAATCAACAATTTGTGTGGGACCTGTTAAGTTAGTCATTGAATTTCAGGTAATGGACATCGTTACCAGCTATAACATGTTCCTTGGAAGACCTTGATCCATATGGTTGGAGTTGTGCCTTCTACCCTACACTAAATGATGAAGTTTATTTGGAATGAACAAAAAGTAGTTATTTATGTTGAGGGGATCCATTCAAACGTGTATGCACCCATCGTCAATAATGCCACTAGAGGGTCAGATTTCTACTTGGTAAAAATAGTGAATGCTACTGAAGATGATTGGACGCCGGGACCTCCTATGCCTTCTTTTTACAAGATGATAGCCACAGTTATGTTGAGAAATGGGTTTGAACCTAGTTTTGGGCTAGGAAAGTATTTGCAGGGTATTACTGAGCCTATCCTATTGCCAATGAAGCAATCAAGATTTGGCTTGGGATACACTATCTTGGAAGAAGATGAATAGGAGATCCAGAATCAAAAAGATGATCGAGCTTTGGCCCAGCCCATACCGCACCTATATCAATCATTTCCAGTACGAGAATACATAAGTGATGATGGTCTTGGGGGAGGGATCTGGGACCTATTTGAAGAAATTAATACAGATGATGATGATGAAACAACCCAAACGTCAGGTGTTCAAGGTGCAAAATCGGATGACCAAGAGTTGAAAGAGATATCCACCTCACTGTTGATCCCCCACTTGTCTTGGTAGATGAAGAATTTCTAAATTACTTATTTTAAAAATAGGTGGCGGCCCGGTGGAGGCCCGTGACCCACCTTTTACCTTGCTATTTTACTCCTGTTTGATTTTGTTTTAGTTTCTCTCGTAATGTCTCAAAAGGGAGATTGACTCAAGGTCATGGCCAAAGTTTGTACTTTTTTTAAAATAAGAGCCTCCATTTATTTCGAACCACACTTAGTATCCATCTTATCATTTCAATTACTTCTTATCTAATTATGTTTGTTTATGATTTCAGTTTAAATAATTTTAAACCTGCCAATGTCATGTTATGTCAAAAGCTGAATGAACAGAATGAAGTAGATAACATTGAGCTTGAGGAATATGATGAAAGAACCGTAGTACCTAAGCATCTTGCCGAGGAATTGAGACAATTTGAGAATTAGGATAAACCTAATATGGATGAGACTGCAACAGTGAATTTGGGAGATGAAGAATGTGTCAAGGAAATCAGAATTAGTGTCCATTTGACAGATGCTAAGAAGGGAGAACTTACAACTTTCTCAGGGAATACATGGATGTATTTTCTTGGTCTTACGAAGATATGCCAGGTTTGAGTATAGATATTGTCTCTCTCAAATTGCCAATCAACCCAGAATTCAGTCCGATGAAACAAAACACTCGAAAGTTCAAGCCAAATCTGAGTTTGAAAATCAAGGAAGAAGTTACTAAGCAGATACAATCCAAGGTAGCAGAAGTAACACAATACCCTACTTGGTTGGTCAATATTGTTCCAGTGCCCAAGAAGGATGGCAAGACTAGGATCTATGTTGATTATAGAGATCTCAACAAAGCCAGCCCGTAAAGATGATTTTCCATTGCCAAACATCCACATTCTCATTGACAATTGTGCCAAGCATGAGATGCAGTTATTCATGGATTTCTTTGCAGGATATCACTAGATTTTAATGGATGAAGAAGATGCAGAAAAGATAGCTTTTATCACACCCTGGGGCGTGTACCATTATCGAGTGATGCCATTAGGCCTAAAAATATAGGAGCTACTTATATGAGGGCTATGACAACTCTTTTCCATGATATGATTCAAAAAGAAATCGAAATGTACGTAGATGATGTTATCATCAAGTCCCGTGAGAGTTTGGACCATCTGATTCATTTGAAGAAGTTCTTTGACCATCTACGCTGGTATAGCCTGAAGTTAAATCCTGCCAAATGTGCTTTTGGAGTGCCGGCCAGTAAGTTGTTGTGATTCATAGTCAGTTGAAGAGGTATTGAGCTTGACCCTTCTAAAATCAAAGCAATTCAAGATTTGTCTCTTCCAAAGATGAAGAAAGAAGTCATGAGTTTTTTGGGGAGATTGAACTATATCAGTCAGTTCATAGCCTAATCTACATTGATTTATGAACCTATCTTCAGGATGTTGAAAAATGATGCATTGACAAACTGGAATGAGGAATGCCAAACTACTTTCGATACTATCAAAAGTTGTTATCCAATCCACCGGTGTTAGTATCTCCACGAGAAAGAAGTCCACTACTACTGTATTTATCAGTCTCCAATAATGCATTCGGATGTGTAGTAGGCCAACATGATAAAACCAGAAGGAAGAGCAAGCGATCTACTATTTGAGTAAGAAGTTCACTCCGTATGAAACTCGATATACTTATTTGGAGAAGAGTTGTTGTGCTTTGACTTGGGCTGCTCAAAAGTTGAGGCACTATCTGTCTTCCTATACCACATACCTCATTTCGAAGATAGATATATTAAGATATATCTTTTAGAAAGCGATGCCAATAGGAAGACTAGCCAAGTGGAAAATGTTGTTAAGCGAGTTCGACATCAAGTATGTGACTCGGAAAGCAATCAAAGGACAGGCTTTAGCTGATTATCTTGCAGAGAATCCTATTGACAATGATTATGAACCACTCAAAACCTACTTTCCCGATGAAGACATATCATTTTCAGGAGAAGACATCTTCAATGCATACCCTGGTTGGCGAATTTTCTTTGATGGAGTCTTGAATTGCCAAGGTAGCGACATTGGAGTGGTCTTGGTATCAAAATCCGAGCAACATCACCCGCTGCGAAACTTCAATTTTGTTTTACTAACAACATGGCTGAGTATGAAGCTTATATGCTGGACTTGAGGATGGTATAGACATGAATGTTCAAGAGTTGTTGGTCATTGGAGATTCAGATTTGCTGATTCATCAGGTTCAGGGAGAATGGCTGTGAAGAACCCAAAGATCGTACCGTATATGCACATGGTACATAGGTTGTGTAAAAGATTCTGAAAGATCAAGTTCAAGTACACGCCAAGAATACAAAATGAGTTTGCTGATGCCCTTGCCACCATTTCCTCTATGATCCAACATCCTCACATGACGTACATTAATCCTTTGGAGATAGATTTGAAAGAGCAACCAACCCATTATTTGCATGTCGAGGCAGAACCAAAAGGAAAGCCTTAGTATATTTATATAAAGTAGTTTTTGGAGACTGGAACTTACCCTAAAAATGTTACTTTCGATCGGGAGAGAGCTATAGACCGGAAAGCCAACAACTTCTTTCCAAGTAGGGAAATCCTTTACAGGAGGACTCTAGACCTAGGTCTCCTTAGATGTGTTGATACCACAGAAGCTATGAAGCTTGTTGAATAGATACATACTGGGTTTATGGTACTCATATAAATGGACTCACTTTAGCAAGGAAAATCCTTCGAGCTGGTTATTTTTGGATGACTATGGAACATGACTATTGCAAGTTTGCGCAGAAATGCCATTAGTGTCAGATACATGGTGACTTGATTCGTGTCCCTCCTCACGAACTCAAAGCTATGAGTTCTCCCTAGACGTTTGTAGCTTAGGGAATGTATATCATTATTTTGATAGAGCCAACAACCTCTAATAGTCACAGATTTATTTTAGTCGCCATCGATTACTTTACCAAATTGGTAGAGACCGTGTCTTACAAGTCTGTGACAAAAAAGGTGGTAGACGATTTTGTGCGCAACAACTTGATATGCCGATTTGGTATACTAGATTCTATCGTCTATGATAATGGAGCGAACCTCAATAGTAATTTGATGAAGGAGATATGTGAGCAATTCAAGATCACCCACCAAAATTCAACGGCATATCAACCTCAAATGAGTGGGGCTGTAGAAGTTGCCAACAAGAACATTAAGAAGATCTTAAGGAAAATGATCGAGAGGAACCGGGGATGGCATGAAATGCTACCTTATGCTCTATTAGGTTATCGCACGACTATCAGAACATCAATTGGAGCAACTCTGTACTTGTTGGTATATGGAACAGAAGCAGTGATACCTGCTGAAGTGGAAATACCATCATTGAGAATTTTTCAAGAAGCTGAGTTGAATGATGCAGACTGGGTTCGTAACTGAATTGAGAATTTGTCTTTAATCAATGAAAAAAAGATGACAGCCATTTGTCATGGTCAGTTATATCAACAGAGGACGATTTGTGCTTTCAATAAGAGAGTAAGACCTCGAATGTTCACAGTCAGATAATTGGTTCTCAAACGTCTCTTTCCCAATCAGGATGAGTACAAAGGAAAATTTGCACCTAGTTGGCAAAGACCATATATGGTTCATAAAGTTCTATCAGGAGGAGCATTAATTTTGTCCGAGATTGATGGTCAAGAATGGCCAAGTCTTATCAATTCAGACGTTGTCAAGAGATATTATGTTTGAAGATTCAGAATTCGCCTTTATTTTTTCTCCTTTGTAATTGCATTTTTTTGTTTCTACATTTATTTTTAAAATTATTATCCCATGTAATGAACTACGTTTGACCTGATTTCTCAAGAATGAGATATGTAGGCGGCCTGTGTTGGCCTTGGTTATCCCCTTATCCCTTTTTATTATCCCTTTTGTTACTTTTTGAACTACGTTTGACCTGAATTCTCAAGAGTGAGATACATAGGCGGCCTATGTCAGCCGTGGTCATTTTCTTATTTAAATTTTATACTTTCTCTACCTCCCGAGAGGGAAGTATTTTTGACCTGATTCCTGCCTCAATGGGATACATAGGCGCCACACCGACTCGGCCATACTCCCATAAAGGAAACTGGGATAAAACTTTTAAGAGGAACTCAAAAATTCTGAACAAGAAGATTCATCTTCGACAAATCAGAGTTTAAAGCATCTTACGAATTTCAACTAGGTTCTTCGGATAAGCTATCAATTCCTTACGAAACTTAACTGGGACAAACAATTTTTGAGGTCATCCTCAAAATTTCACCAGGCATCATTATAAGTCTGAAAGCAGCCTTGAAGATTCTCAGCATGATCAAGAATTCAAAGACAACCATGATGAACCAAGGGACCCATGTCAAAAGCTAAATGTGTTCATCTAACCTTTACATGACATGACAGTTGGCAGTGTCTTTTTCTCAAAATTCTTTTCTAAATTTGTTATTTCTAAAGATCTCTTTACATGTCAAATATCTTGTCAAAATATATATTTTACATTCTGTCTACCAAGAGGTAGGAGATCAAATCAGTCTATCGGAGGACAAGATGAGGAGCAAGCGACCGAAGAATTAACACAGATCAACTCACTTTGAAACTAAGAAATTTTCTATGGATGCAGGGAAAATCTTTGCAAGTCTAATCTACAAAAGGATAACCGAGACATAAATAGTTCCATCTCGCTCAAATCCCAATGATTCACCACATTTTATTTTTAAGTCACCGAGAAGGCCTTTTTATTTTCAAGTAGCTGACAAGGCCATTTTATTTTTCAGTCGCCGAGAGGGCCATTGCATGTTCATCACTAACAAGGCCATGTTATTTTCTAGTTGCCGAGAGGGCTATTGCATATTCATCACCGACAAGATCATTTTATTTTTCAATTACCGAGAGGGTCATTGCGTGTTCATCGCCGACAAGGCCATTTTATTTTCCAGTTGCCGAGAGGGCCATTGCATGTTCATCGCCGACAAAGACATTTTATTTTTAAGTTGCCAAGAGGGCCATTGCATGTTCATCGCCGACAAGGGCATTTTATGTTTTTGTTGCCGAGAGGGCTATTAAATATTCATCACTGATAAGGCTATTTTATTTTTCAGCTGGCGAGAGGGCCATTGCATATTCACCTCCGACAAGGCCATTTTATTTCCAAGTTGCCAAGAGGGCCCTTGCATATTCATCGCCGACACAATCATTTTATTTTTAGGTTGTCCAGAGAGCCATCATATTCATCACGTATCCGAGAAAGGCATCATCATTCATTGCCGAGAAGGCGATTATCATGATTGGATCATATCGATTCATTATCTATCACGTCGAAGAGAAGAACACATATGGAATATGGTAAAAGATACCATCTCTAATTCAAATTATTTTTTTACTAACATTTTATTATATCAAGAGCATCTGAAAGGGTGAATTCTCAAAACAAAGCACATGTGTGGACGTCATCAAGTAGGACATAGCACAACATGAAACTTTTTCTTTGCAGCGAACTGGGACATAGTATGAAGAAGAATGTCAAACTCTTTGGACGCTAGCTGAGAAGGGACTACCACCACAATCCAACTACACCCCTGTCAGAAGGCAGATGGGTATTTTTTGAGTTCTTAGTTTTCAGTTTCACCTTCAGGTAATCTCAATTCTCACCGGAGGCAATCTTCCAATCCGAGTGACAATATATCAGGAATTTAAAAATTATGACCGTGTAAGTTCTTAATTATGGGTGTGAAGTGTGCCACATTTATGGTTAAGAGGCTGCAAGCCTATTTTTCATAATTCGATTTGTTTGTCACTCCTCCTGAACAAGAGGTTATCTCATAATAAGAGATTTTCTCTTCGACTGATAAAGTCGAACTACAAACTGTCTGATTCCTAAGTCCCAGGATATATAGGCGGGCTCAATTTTGAAAACTCGCCCGTATTCTAATTTGCTCTTAAAATCGCATTACCAAGCATTCTGATTTCTCCATAATTCGATATTAGGATGGCTTTTGAATTCTTTCAAAATCGTGCATAAGATCAAGCTATTTTGAACTACAAGTGGCTTGAATTCTCATGTAACCCAAGATATATAGGAAATCCAAAACCAGGGTTCGACCATAATTTCCCAAGTTCATACCAAAAGCATTCGCAAGATGAAGATATGGTCGGTTAAAAATTGGTTTTATCAAGTTTCTTTGTCCATGATCTCTTCCATCGATCATACCCAAAGAAAGGGACAATTGTTGACACCCAATTTTTACCCTCCACAATACGAACTAATTATGGAACCTTCAATTTTAACAATTTGAAATAATTGGTTTTCAAAATACGAAAAAATATTTTTCAAATAAATGCCTTTTTATTTTAAAAATTATTATTTCAGAATTAATTTGATTATTTCATATTGATAATATTAAAAGCTCTTAAATTAATTTATATTAATTTGTCATGTAGTCAAAGTAGTCAATCGAATTCAATTTGACTATATTTAATTGGTGGAAATTGCAATCAAATTGGCCAATTTCTAAATCAAATACCCCTCCCTTAAACCTATTTTTAAGCCCCATTTTTATTCTCTATTTCAGACCCCAAATTTGGCCAAAACAATTCGAAGTCAGCCCAAAATACCCCTTAACCCGGACCAAAACCCCATTTATTTTTAGCTTTGCATATATATATATATATATCACATATATACACACCGCGCGTGGGGGACATGCGCCCCCAACGTCCTCTTTTTTCTCCCTTTTTTCTCCTTCACGTGTTACTTTCTCTTTCCCTGACCCTTCTCTCCTTCGTCTTCCCAGAAGAACAAAGTAGCCAGCACGAACCAAGAAAACACCAAAATCAAAGTTCTCTCCCAACGTTCCCTTCATATCCTTCGTATATACGTGGCTATATCTCGCTCTACCCATCTTCCTTCCTCACTATCGAGCCGTGCACCTCACCTTCCCCAACAGTTTGAGGAATCATTTGGGATGTTTTGGATTCCATAAAAGGATAGAATTTGGGGAAATTTCATATTTCAAATTCGAAATAACCCTAATTTTTGCCCTATTTTGGAACCCTAAAAATCCCTATATATACCTCTTCCCTATTTGATGGGAAGCTGTGGTTGGTTATCAAGAAACCCTAAAATATCAAACTCATTCTTAGTCTCAAAAAACCCTAAAGTTTCCAAAAGAGAAGGGAGTTTCAGAGGAACTTCATTCTAGGAACGCTTCTCGGTTTTGAGGTCAGAAAGGCATAGGCGAGCTTCTATTCCAATGGTAGAGAAAATTTCATTCTCAAACTCAATGTCCCAGCTTGCTGCTCATCAAAAGGTAACATTTTCCATCTCGTTTGTATTCTTCTGTGTCAAACATGGAGGTGTAATTATGAATGAAGCTATCTTGTTGAGTTATCGATAGATGTCATGTTTGTTTTGATAAGTTGAGAGCATTTAGCATCATGTTGGTTGCCTTAGTCGATTTCTGGAATACATTCTGATTTAGCACAGTCACTAGAATTTCTTGATGTGTCTTGTTATGACTTAGACAACACATTTTCCCATTCTTTGTTTTTGAGAGTTCAAATGTATCATCTGAGGATGTTTTTGCTATTCTGAGAGGGTATGTGAACGTATTGTCTTGGTTGAGTTCGCTGTCTTTCTTCCCCTGCATCCCTCAAGCACTTCTTTAGCATTGAAACATGGATCATCGGGTGAACTCCATTTAGCTTGGAAGGTAAGTCTAGCTCATAAGCAACCCTCCCAATTCTTCTCACGATCTGGTATGGTCTGATATAACATAGATTCAACTTCCCCTTCTTACCAAACCTCATAACACCCTTCATGGGTGACACCTTCAAGTACACCCAATCATCTACCTCAAATTCCAAGTCTCTTTTTCTCACATTCGTATATGACTTCTGATGATCTGGGCTGTCTTCAACCTCTCTCTGATGACTTTCACCTTCTCCATAAAATGGTGGAAAAGATCCGGTCCAATCAACTCCACCTCACCAACCTCGAACTAGCCAATATGTGATCTATATCTTCTCCTGTATAATGCCAGATAAGGGGCCATCTGAATACTGACGTGATAGCTATTATTGTATTTGAACTCAATCAATGGTAGATGATCATCCTAATTTCTTTTGAAGTCGATGACACACGCCCTTAACATGTCCTCCAAAGTCTGAATGGTGCGGTCTGCCTGTCCATCTGTCTGAGGATGAAAAGTTGTTCTCAAATTCACTTTCGTACCCAATCCCTTTTTGGAATGATCTCCAAAATTGAGAGGTGAATTGAGCTCCTCTGTCTAAGATGATGGACAATGGAACCCCATGCAACCTCACAATCTTCTGAATATATAGTTGGGCATACTCCTCAGCTGTATTAGTTGTCTTAACTGCCAAAAAGTGGGATGATTTAGTCATCCTTTCAACAATCACCCATATTGAATCATGTTGCTTTCTGGATTTTGGTCGATAATGAAATCCATGTTGATCATCTCCCATTTCCACTCAGGAATTTCAAAGTTCTGAGCTAATCCACACGGTTTCTGATGTTTCACCTTAACCTGTTGACAATTGGGTACTTAGAGACAAACTTAGCAATGTCTTTCTTCATCCCATTCCACCAATAGACTTCTCTCAAGTCATAGTACATCTTGGTGGAATCAGGATGGATGGAATATCTTGAACTAAGAGCCTCAACCATGATCGTATCTCATATCTCAACACCCCATTTCCCCCTTTGGAGAAAACTATCACCTCCTGCTTGTGAACTGCTTCTTTCAATTAGAATAAAATGGGGTCTTGGTCTTGCTTGCCTTTCACTTCTAACACCAAGGATGAAGCAAACCTATTCTGAACATTGACCCCTCCTTCATTGTTCTGCTCAAGATGCACTACCAGTCAAGTCAATCTATGCACTTTCTTTGTTAGTTCTCTCTTTCCTTCCTCTACATGGCTAATCATACCCATAGACATCTTGCTAAGAGCATCAGCAACAATGTTAGCCTTAATTGGGTGGTAGAGAATGCTCATATCATAATCCTTGAGCAACTCTAACCATCTTCTTTGCCGCAGGTTGAGCTCTTTCTGGATGAACACGTACTGTAAGCTCTTGTAGTCAGTGAACACGTCCATATGCACTCCATACAAGTACACCACTGCTTCCAACTCATGATCATGAGATGGACAGTTCTTCTCGTGGATCTTAAGCTGCCTTGAAGCATAAGTTATCACCTTCCCTCTCTGCATAAGCACACAACCTAATCCCACCCGGGATGCATCACAATATATCACGAAGTCTCCCGTCCCGTCTGGCAAGGTTAACACTGGTGCTGTAGTCAATCTAGTCTTCAACTCCTGAAAACTCTTTTCACATGCCTCAGACAACTGAAACTTGGCCTTCTTCTGAGTTAGCTTAGTCAACAGGCTGACAGAGAAGAGAAACCTTCAACAAATCTGCGATAGTAGACTGCTAAATCAAAGAAGCTCCTTATTTCTTTTGGAGAAGTAGGTCTTGGCCAGTTCTTAATCGCTTCAATTTTCTGTGTATCTACGGCGAATACCACCTCCAGAAGCAACATGGCCTAAGATGGCCATGGGCTTGAGCCAAAACTCACACTTTGAAAATTTCGCATACAAATCATGATCTTTGAGCATTTGCAAAACCATTCTAAGGTGATTAGCATGTTCCTCCTTATCCTTAGAATATTCCAGAACCAGAATGTCATCGATAAACACAATTACGAACATTTCAAGATATGGTCTGAATACCCTGTTTATCAAATCCATGAAAGTTGTAGGTACATTTGTCAACCCAAAAGACATGACCAAGAACTCAAAGCTGCCATACCATGTCCTAAAGGCTGTCTTTGGGATGTCACTTTCCCTCACCTTTAACTGATGATAACCCGATCTGAGGTCTATCTTGGAGAAACACGTAGCACTATGGAGTTGGTTAAATAGATCATCTATCCCGAGAAAAGATTATTTATTCTTTATAGTGACCTTGTTTAGCTGTCGGTAGTCTATACACATTCTGAGAGACCCATCTTTCTTACGCATGAATAGGATAGGAGAACCCCAAGGTGAGACACTAGGCCTAATGAACCCTTTCTCTAGTAGGTCTTTCAATTGTTCTTTCAATTCTTTTAACTCTACGGAGGCTATCCTATAAGGTGGAATTGAAATTGGTTTGGTCTCAAGAGAACATCAATCCCAAAGTAAATCTTCCTATCAGGAGGGACTCCAGGAGGATCATCAGTAAACAACTCAGGAAACTCATTTAAAATTGGGACTGATTCAAGAGTAGCAGATTCGACATCATCAAACTTGACTCGCACGAGGTGGTAAACACAACCTTTGAAGATCAACTTTCTAGCTCTAGTATAAGAGATGAATTTGCCCTTAGGGGCAACAGAACTCCCTCTCCACTCTAAGACAGGCTCACTAGTAAATTGAAACTTAACAATCCGGGTTCTATAGTCAACAGAAGCATAACAGGCATGAAGCTAATCTATGCCAAATATCATATCAAAGTCAACCATCTCCAATTCTACCAAGTCAGCTAAGGTATCTCTATGATAGATAGACACTACACAATCCTTGTAGACTCTCTCAGCTAAGATAGACTCACCAATAGGAGTAGAAACAACAAAAGGTTCAAGCAAACATTCTGGAAGAAACTCAAACTTACTAGCCACATAAGGGGTCATAAAAGACAAGGTGGCACCCAAATCGAGTAATGCAGAATAATCAAAGGAAAAGACTCGAAGCATAACCGTGACAACATCTGGTGCAGCCTCCTGCTCTTATCGATTACCCATAGCATAAAGGCGATTCATCCCACCTCTTGTACCAGTAATGGTATTACCCCTCTGCTGACTGCTAGCTGAGGGGTGCTGCAGAGGATTGTGCCCCGTTGCTCTTTGTCTCCTCTTTAGGAACTTATGCTGAAAATGACCCGCCC
Source organism: Solanum clarkiae (assembly GCA_011800125.2). Taxonomy (NCBI): domain Eukaryota; kingdom Viridiplantae; phylum Streptophyta; class Magnoliopsida; order Solanales; family Solanaceae; genus Solanum; species Solanum clarkiae. The sequence continues at coordinate 15,442 of JAABOM020089123.1, read as the reverse complement.
TGGCAAAATAGGAAACAAGCATCCATGCCGAGATGACACCTCCCAAGATGAAGCTTCCTACAATTGCCACAAAGTGGCTTTCCCTTCGGGCCTGAGTCACACTAGCCTGAGATTGGGCGCTCTGAAACCTAGAATTCTAGAATCCCTGTGACTTATGATCATACCTATTTGGCTGAATGGGTGCACTCGCTGCAGAAGGAACATCATAACATGATCTATTTTGGAAGTAGGACTTGTCGCACTTATTTTGCCTCTGCCAGCTAGGCTCATGACCAACTGGTTTTTCCTTCTTGCTCATCTTCTCCTCTCTATCTTTTCTCTTATCACCTCTATCCACTGTGCTTTGATGCCAAGTTTGTCACACCCTGGGAGTGTACCCTAGACGTAACTAGCACTCGGAGACTATTGCTAAACCCTAAGCGGACCACCTAGTCTAATCGCATCGTTCAATCAACTCATATACGGAAGATATTAAGAGAATAATAAAATATCAATGGGATATCACAATATCTATCATATAAAGTACGAAAGAAGTATCTCAATAGAAAAGAAATGGGGAATAAGCAATCCCGACATCAACAATCAACTGTCTGTGTCTATGAAGCCTCTATAACTATCCTCTAAGAAGGTACCAGGACAGGCCATAGCTACCACAATCAAGAATAAAAGACATTAAAATAGATAATAAAGAATAAATATGTCCACCGAAAGTAGGGGAGGACTCACCAAGTCACTGTCTGGAAATTCGTGTACCTCAATGATTAGGCTGCTGAAGTCCTTTTCTACAGAATCTGTATCATAAAATGATGTAATGCCAAAGGTGCATTAAGATGTGGAATGTATTGTATGTAAACAGGCTAAAGTAAACAATAACAACTCATCAAAGTCAACCTCAACTTAGGGTAAGGACAGAACTCTATCACATCACTATCGATCTAGACTCACACTGTCACATCAACGTCAGAGTATTATCATCAGGGGACCTATCTGGGAGTTTCTTGGACCTACACCCACCACCTATGAGTCGGTGATGGTACAATGAAGCGATGTCGTTGCAGCATCCGCCCAGTGCCTTGCCAGGGTAGCAGTGCATACATCAAGGGGAGGGACTTATAATAACATCAATTCCTCTTTTGGGACAAGGAAGCATTCATTCTCATGGTCCAATCCTCTTCTAAGCTGGTCATGTAGTTACCGAGTGCGAGTGGTACTTACCTTACTCATATTCGGTGCTCAGTACTCGTCACAGGACTCAATATGCTTATAAGTCTATCAATTCATCAAGAAGTTCCACCACTCAGCCTCTACGGGCAAGAACACTTAGTGTACTCATCATTTATCAACTCAAGGAGTAAGATCATTCCGTCAAAACAACGTTCAGTCCCATTAGGCTCTAAGAACACTAATTCAATCAGTTCAATCATCAATACCCTCATCCCAGGACTCAGACTCCAACAACTTATACATTCAGACAATCAAGGTTGTAGGCATTACCCCTAAGTTCATTCTTGAAGTATTAAACAAGGGGGATCAAGCAATTCAAGTTCTTCGTACTCTTTATTTTCATCCACCATCTCTGTCTCTGTTATGTTATGTTGTGTAGTCTCATTATGTGTCACAGTCTCAATTCAACATTATTAAAAGTAATTTTTCTGAAAAAAACAACAAAGTAAAATGACATAACATCAACAATAAGTAAATGAAAATTTTATTATTTCGAAAGGCTTAGCCAAACTCTGAGTTTATTATAATACTGAAATAGGCAAAACATTAAAATCGGAATTAAAAACTCTTTATTTTGAAAAATATAAAGAAAAATTATAATTTTCCATTGCTACCCAAGTACCCAACGTGGTCTGGATGGGGCAGTGGTCTAGCTGGTGATGATGGTCTCCCTGGCCTTTCTTTACATTGGGGCTTTCTCCTCCTCCTCATTGATTATGATATTACAACTTCTTTCTTTGACCTTTGACAGGGGCAAACCTTGCTACCCATTTAGCAAATCTTTTGGTATCATCATTCATGAACCCAGCAGATCAAAAAATCTGATGCTAGAATGGTATAGGACTTAGCAAGGGATAATAAATCCCAGTTGGAAGGGGTTTGGAATCAATATATTTTCCGCAGTATAAGCATACCCAAAACCAAATGTGGTCAAATGACGTAGCGGCTTTATGGGCTCAGTGATCCCTTGCAATCTGGCTCGTAGACCCTTTCCTGGTTCATAACCTAAATTCAGCATCACGTTCATCATGCTAAATGCCTCTGCTTCTTTTTCTACCAATTCTTCTACCTCTGCTTTTTCTTCTTCCAACTCTTTTTTCAGCTCCGAGAGAGAATCCTCCATTATGAATAAACTCCTCACACTTTCTTGCAGGTCCTCTTCTTCATTGGACCACTCACGAGGGGCCCAATAGATTGAAAAGTTTAATATAATTATGACAGAGGATGTTGCAGCTTGAAGTACAGTGCCCCCATTCTCATGGGCACTTCTCCTTCATAACCTAAATCGATTGTATCATTTTTGAAATGCTGAGAGATTGGTTCGGGCATACCTTGAAGTCTAGCCTCCAACCTTTTACCTGGTTCATAACCTAACCAAAGTACCATGCTTAAAATCTTTTGGCTATACTATGGTTTCGGCTCAATATCTCCTATCGATTCCACAGTGTGGAACATTTCCCCGTCTATATGGCCCTTCCCTTCAGTAGCATAGATGGGATGCCCTTTCTCACCATGCACCACTACCTCTTCATGCTCCTATTAGAACTTTAGGCATTGATGAAGGTTGGATGGCACTACTCTAGCCATGTGAATCCACGGGCATCCGAGCAATAGGTTGTAAGAAGCAGGAATATCCATAACTTTGAATGCAACAGGGAAGGTTGTTGGACAGATAGTCATGTCCAAGGTGATCTCTCCTATAGTATCTCTTTGAGATCCATCGAAGGCCTTAACGTACATCTTATAAGTTTGGATCTTCTTCGAATCCACATCTAACCTTGTCATAGTGGAGTGGTAGAAGCTGCGAATAAGAACATCAAAAAGATATTATGGAAAATGGTTGACAATCATAGGCAATGACATGAGAAGCTACCATTTTTGCTATTGGGTATCATAGTACCATTCGGACCTCTACTGGAGTAACACCCTACTTTTTCGTATATTGTAGCAAAGTTGTAATTCCTTCAAAGGTTGAGATATCATCTCTAAGAATCATTCAAGAAGCAGAGCCGAGTGACGCTGAATGAGTACGAAGTAGGTTTGAACAATTAGTGCTGATTAACAGAGAAGAATTAATGTCATCTGTCACGAACAACTTTATCATAATATAATGACCCAAGCATTCAACAAGAAGGTCAGACCGAGATACTTCTCGCCCATATAATTAGTCTTGAAGCAAAGCATTTCCACATCAAGATGAGGCCAAGGGCAAGTTCGCACCAAACTAGCAAGGTCCGTGCATAGTCCATTGTGTCATGACTGGAGGAGAACTTATACTCGCAGAAACGGATGGCGATTTTTGGCCCAGACCTATCATTTCTGATGCTGCGAAGAGATAATACATTTAGATTTTATCTTATGCTCTTTGTATTTGGAACTACGTAGACCCAATTCTCATTTAAGAAGGATACGTAGGCGCTCCTATGGAGTTCCATCTTATCATAATAAACTCTTTATTTTCGCCCTCAATCCTAAATTGGAGTAGAAGTTTTTGAGAGGACCTCAAAAAATTCTTTCAAGAGCATACTCTACCAAATAAGATAATTAGGGCAGAAGTTTTGAGACGAGCTTAAAAAATCATAACAAATAGTATAAATCTCACAAAACAAAGTCGTAATTCTACACTGGGTAGTCCGAAGATGCCTCCTCAATTGGATTTTGGAAATATAGACATACATGCATACATATATATTTACTACTTTCAAAAATTCAAATGTTATACCATTTTTCCCAAAGGGTCTGGACATTAGCAATAGACGGAGCATATTGGCCTCGAGGGAAGTCAACTTTCCCCTTCTTATAAGCTGTCAATTTTTCTTTGAATGCAGAAAAGACAAGAACACGTTCCAGCATTGTTCGAGCAAACGACAGTCTTATAAGACAAAATATTACTCTATGTTTTGCATTACATTGGCTCGAAAATTGCATTGCATGTGCTCGAATTTGCCTAATATTGGACCGAAAGAATATCTACATTACATTGCATTGGCTTGAGAATTACATTATTGCTCAAATTTGCATAATATTTACCCAAAAGGTTGCATGTGCTCGAATCTTGCATAATATTATACATTGTGCTCAAATCGTCATAATATTGGCCTGAAAGATTGCATGTGCTCGAATCTTGCATAATATTTTTCATTACATTGTATTGGCTTGAGGAAATTGCAAGTGCCTGGATCTACATAATATTGGCCCAAGAAATTACATGTGCCCTAAAATTTGCAATGCATTTTTGCATGATATTGGCCTGAGAAATTGCATGTGCCCTAAAATTTGTATTTCATGCCTTGAAAATTGTATTTTTCCATGATATTGGCCTGAAAATTACATGTGCCCAGATCTGCATAATAGTGGCCCAAGAAATTGCATGTGCCCTAAAATTTGCATGACATTGTGCCCGAAAATTATATTTTTGCATGATATTGGCCCGAGAATTACATGTGCCCTAAAATTCACATTGCGTTGGCCCAAAAATATTTTGAATAATGCCCGAAAATTACATGACATACTATATGATGAGTCGTAGAAATACAACTCTTATAATGCTTTAAACAAAGAATTTTTGCCCATTCTCAAGAAAAATTGTTATTTTGATGTTTGTTTTTGTGATTTTTGAGGAAAAATGACTAAAACATGGAGAAATGGGTCAATTATAGGAAAAGGGATGAAAAAGAGCTTAAGGATGAGCATAAGAATAAAAAATGGAACCAAGTGAGGGCACACGGGTGCCTACACGACTCATGTGCCATCACATGGTCCGTAAGACTCACTGTGGCCTCACACATGGGTCAACGACAAGGAATCCATGCAAGAAGATGGAGAAATTTGCCGAAGCCATGTCCCACGACACCCTTCACGGGCCGTGGAACTTGGAACGAACCATCCCATGCATCGTCAAGTGATACGAATGACCATCACCGTTGAAAAATATGAAAAAGGCATTAAGTGGAGCCAGATAGAGCATGTCACGGACTGTGTGACAAACCACGATCCGTGACTTGGGGGAGTGAGGATGACTTGAGCGAAAAAATTTAAGACAATTTGCACGGTCCGTTTCATGAAACGTTGATCCTCACACGGATCGTCTACTGGCGCATGAAGCAACAACTAGGATTGAAGTCAAGTATAGCCACACGGATTGTTTAACCGTCTACTATCACACAGGTCGTTGGTGGCCCGTGCCCATGCCGACATGGTTTTTCCTATTTTAACTCGGATTAGGTTTTCTTTGCATATAAATAGTATTTTTATTTTATTTTTACTGAGTCTTGGATGACTGAAGATAAAAAAACACAAGAAAACACTACTTGGCTTGTAATTCCATTGAATCCTGTGGATTTCTACTATCATATTCAAGATTGTGATCCGTGGATTCTCTAATTCTTCAACAGTAAGTTCTTCATTATGAATTCTATTTATTATTGTGGGTTATCTTTCGTGAACATGCTAGGCTAAACCCACAATAAGCTTTGTGGGAACCATGACAAATGGATAAGATAGACGAATATAGTATAAATCTTAGGATTGATTAGCATATATATCGTAGTAATCTTCATTATAATCTCTTCCTTCATTAGTTGACGCATTAGGGTAAGCCTTTATTCATTACATGTCTGAAAGGGATGTTTTGATTAGGAAAAGAATTCTACGATGGACATTCGGGGTTTTCAACCTAGTTTAAGTACTTGAGAACGAAAGCTGAGAGTATTCCAAGATTGACAACAAAGGTTAGTAAGTATACATTCTCAGACCGAAAGGTGATGAATGATATGCATGTAAGAAGGACCGAGAGGTGAATTAGATGTTACCTAACTTGTTAGATCTTGTATACATAATCATAAAAATGATTTTACCACTAGCTTTGGCTATCACATTAGATGTCATAGCGAAAACAATTCTAGCTTTGCATTAATCATCTAAAATCCAATTGTCCTTGCACGCATTTGCTACTTTATTTTAGTAAGATAGTTTATAAAAACAAAAATCCCCACATTTACTTTATGCAGATTTGTTTCGGGAATAAATATCACTTCTGAAAATGGTGCTAATAGATTTATTCTCACGCATTCCCTGTAGGATCGACCTCAACTCTGGTTGAGTTCTACATTTGATCAACGACCACTTTACTATTCCTTTTGGAGTGTAAATTTGGGCATATCAAATTTTTGCACCATTGCCAAGGAATACAACGAAGTAATAATCTATTAGTTGCACTTTTCAGTTTGTAATACTAGTCTTTAGTTTTACTTGTTTCTCATTTTTGTTTCTTGGTAGGGAGCCAACATTGCATGCCACATACCTGAAGCAAGGGTGAAGAACTTTGTTCCCTATGACCCCAAGCTTACTAAGTCAATCCGCAGAATGAATGCCTCAAGAACGCATAGCTGCTAGATGGAGAGAGTTGGTTGTGTATCCTGCAAGTGGGGGAAATGATGGTCTGGGTGATGATAAAAATGTTGGCAATGAGGTACCACGGAAAGCACCACTTAGACAGGTGTCGCTGCTCGGTGCATGAGCCCCAGGATGTCAACAGCCCCAAGTAGTGATTGATGATGATGAGGGTACCGGAACCACTAGGGAAATTGTACTTCCCCCACTGTCGGCAGGTTTTAAGTTTACTATCAGTAGTACTATGATACAGATACTACAATTGAAAGGGTTTTTCAGCGGAGCAGCAACTGAGGATGCAAATCATCATGTCCTAAACCTTTTGGCGATATGTCAATCGTCTGAGATTCCATGGGTCAGTCAACAAGCAATTAGGTTGCAGTTATTCCCATTATCTCTTTCTGGTGTGGTGACCAAGTGGCTGAATGAGCTTCCACATGATTCCATCAGCACTTGGGGAGAGTTAAAGGAGGCATTCTTGGAGAGATTCTTCCCCACATCAAGACAACTGAAAATAACAGATGATATTGGGTCTTACAGCAATTGCCGAATGAAGCACTATATGAGACTTGGGAGAGATTCAGTAGAAGCTTAAGCAGTGCCTAGATCAATTCCTCAAGATGAGCACTTGAAGGCAGTCTTCTACAGATCCTGCAACTTTGTGACAAAGCCGATCATTGATGCTACTTGTAGGGGAACATACATGTCTAGGACTTTCCCAAACATAGTGGTGATCTTAGATTAGGTAGCCAAAAACAACAGGGCATGGTATGCTAGAGATGGAGACTATTCGGGGCTTATCATTGAGATGACTGCAACAGCGATGGAAGTAGGAGGAATTGGATCAAGACATAGCCCACATGAAGACCCAATTGGACTTGCTGGCAAAGCGGTTCTTAGACGAAGGCGCAAAAAAAGTAAAAGTTGTAGACACAATGCCCAGGTACGATGATCAAAGTTATAATTATGATGAGGAGGAAAATTGCTTAGACAGTCAGGGGGTTACCGACCATTCAACATCGGTAATCAAGGTCGGAACTATGGTCATGATCAGAACTATCAAGGAAACTAGCAGAACAGAGATGGGTATAAGAACCGTGAGCGTCAAAATGATAGTGGTGGAAACTCAAAATTAGAAGAGATGATGGCAAAGGTTCTTGACAAAGTTGAGTCCACTGAGGTAGGGATGCGAGATATAAAAGGGAGATGCCCAATAATTGATAGTTGGTCGACTCATATTCCACCTCAATCAAGCAACTAAAGCAACATATACGACAATTATTAGAATCAATAAATCAGAGAAAAGCGGGGTCACTTCCTAGTGACACTATTAAGGACCCAAAAAATTATGGTCATTGCATGGTAGTAACCATGAGGAGAGGTAAGGTGCTTTATGAACCTATTGTACCCAATAATACAGGTTCGGATGAAGCTGGAGGCAAGATTCCTGACCCCGTGGAGGTACATGTTGATGATTTGAGTGAAGAAGCTTAGATGACACCAGCAGAGCCTGATGTTGCTAAAGATCCTGAGGTGACACCAGTAGAGCCTGAGGTTGCTAAAGATCCTGAGGTGACACCAGCAATGACTCAACCTCTCCCAACCATTCCTAAGCTACCACCACCATTCCCTCAAAGGTTGCAAAAGAAGTTTGAGGATGGCAAGTTTTAGAAGTTCTTCTCTATGTTAAAAGAGATATCAGTGAACATTCCTCTAGTAGAGGCACTTGAGTAGATGTCGAACTACTCTAAGTTCATGAAAGACTTAGTGACTAAGAAGAGGATAGCCGTGATCGAGCTGACAAACAATCTCCACCACTATAGTGCCATTGCCACAAGATCTCTTGTGGAAAAGAAAGAAGATCTGAGAGCCTTCACTATCCTATGTACTATTAGAGCATTTGACTTTGCAAGAGCTCTCTGTAATCTGAGTGCCAGCATTAACTTGATGCCACTGGAAATTTATAATCAGCTAGGCTTAGGACCCCATATGCCCACTACAATGCGATTGCTCATGGCAGATAGATTGGTGAAAGAGCCCGTGGGGATTCTATGTGATATGCTAGTCCTTGTGGGCAGGTTCATCTTTCCTGCGGACTTTGTCATTCTGGACTATAAGGTGGATTTTTAGGTTCCCATCATCCTTGGGAGACCAATTGTAGCTACTGGCAGAACATTGGTAGATGTAGAGCGGGGGGAGCTAACTTTTAGACTAATATCTGAAGAGGTGAAATTCAGTGTGTGTGTTACAATGAAGAGACCTAAAGAGGTGATTATGATGTCTATCTTAGATGTGGAAGAGTACTGCCTTTTTAAGATCCCACTTGAGGAAATAATGAGTATAGACACACTAGTGGTGGTGTTGATGAACTTTCCAGAGAATGGTATTAATGGGCATGTGGACACCATGATGCATTACAAGGTAGGGGAACTAGACCATTTGTCCCCAGAAAGTTGGACTTAGACATGCAGAACAGATCTACACTGCCAACTAAACCTTCCATCGAGGAGACTCCAGCTGTGGAGCTCAAGGAGCTACCCCAACACTTAAGGTATGTATTTTTGGGCACTGACAACACTTCCTGTGATAATGTTTGTAGATCTCTAGGAAAACCAGGTGGAGGCATTATTGGGGGTCCTCCAAAAGTTCAAGCGAGCTATTGGTTGGACCATTCCAGATATTATAGTGATTCCTATAGAGATATGCACACAAGATCAAACTGGAGGATAACTGTGTGCCCAGTATTGAGCAACAACACAGGCTAAACCCACCTATGCAAGAGGTGGTGAAAAAAGAGATCATCAAGTGGTTGAATGCTGGGGTAATATACCCTATTTCTGATAGCAAATGGGTCAGTCCTGTTCAGTGTGTCCCGATGAAAGGGTGCATGATAGTGGTGGCTAATGACAAAATAAGTTGGTTCCTTTGAGACCTGTGACTGGATGGTGAGTGTGTATGGACTATAGAAAGTTGAATAAATGGACCTTGAAGGAACATTTGCTTATGCCCTTCATGGACCAGATGTTAGACAAGTTGGCAGGTAGAGGGTGGTACTGCTTCTTGGATGGGTGCTTGGGCTACAATCAGATCTCTATAGGCCCATATTTATGGATGACTTCTCTATAGTGGGTGAATCCTTCGATACATATCTGTTGAACCTTAGTAGGGCACTACAGCATTGTGAGGAGGCTAACTTGGTGCTAAATTGGGAGAAATGCCACTTCATGGTCAAGGAGGGGATAGTTCTTGGACATAAGATTTCTGAGAAGGGCATAGAAGTAGATAAGGCAAAGATCGAGGTAATTGAGAAACTACCACCTCTTATATCTATAAAAGGGGTCCGGAGTTTCCTTAGCATGCAGGTTTCTACCAACAATTTATAAAAGACTTCTCCAAGATTGCACATCTGTTTTGCAAGCTATTGGAGAAGGATACAAAGTTTCATTTTGATGATAGTTGTAAGAATGACTTTAAAACCCTGAAGCAAAAGTTGATTTCTGCACCCGTGGTGGTTGCACTTGACTGGACTGCCCTCTTTGAGGTGATGTATAATGCAACTGAAATTGTTATGGATATGTGCTCGGACAGAAGCATAACAAGATTTTCCACCCCATCTACTATGCCAGTAAGACCCTCAATGATGCTCAAAAGAATAATACATTGACTAAGAAGGAATTGTTGGTCGTGGTATATGCATTCAACAAGTTCAGGGATTACCTATTGGCCACCAAATTGATAGTGCACACCTGCCATGCAGCCTTGAGATACCTCATGGCAAAGAAAGATGCTAAGCCAAGGTTGATCAGATGGGTTCTCCTACTACAGGAGTTTGACTTAGAGGTCCTAGATAGAAAAGTATCTGAGAATCAAGTGGTAGACCACTTGTCCAGATTGGAGGATGAGTCAAGACTGAAGGATTGGTTGTATATCGATGATTCCCTTCCCGATGAGCAGGTATTGCCAGCTTTTGTTGACCCTATTCCTTGGTTTGCTGATTTTACTAACTTTCTGGTGAGCGATATTATGCCAGAGGGCCTTAACCCTCACCAGAGAAAAAAGTTTCTTTTGATGTGCATAAGTACTTCTGGAATGACCCATATTTGTTCCGAACTTATGTTGATGGGGTTATCAGGCGGTGCATTCCAGAAGCGGAGATGTTGAGTATCATAGAGGCTTGGGGCCAAAACGGCAAAGAAGATTCTCCAATGTGGATACTATTGGCCCACCATCTATAAAGATGCCCACGACTTGGTACTTGGTTGTGATCCATGCCAGCAACAAGGCAATATCTCAAAGCGCCAAAAGTTGCCCATGACCCCAATTCTTGAGGTAGAGATGTTTGACGTCTAGGGCATTGACTTCATGGGCCCATTTGTAAGTTCGTATAGAATCAAGTGGCAGTGGACTATGCCTCCAAATGGGTAGTGGCAGTTGTATTTCCAAACAATGAGAATAAGAGTGTTGTCCAATTTCTGAAGTGGAACATCATTTCCTGATTTGGGACACTCAGAACTATCATCAATGATAGGGTTTCTGACTTCTATAACAAGGTTTTCCGTGTTGTGCTAGCAAAATATGGAGTAGGAAAGCACAAAGTAGCCATACCCAAATCACCTGCAGACGAGTGGACAAGTTGAAGAGTCAAACAGAGAAATTAAGGAGATCCTGACCAAGTCTATGAATGCCACCAATACTGATTGGGCGAGGAAGCTAGATGATGCACTTTGGGCTTGCAAAACAACTTACAAGACTCCAACTGGTATGTCCCTATATCAGTTGGTTTGATAAAGCCTACCATCTACCTGTGGAGTTGGAGCACAAGACACTTTGGGCTTTGAAGAAGCTTAACATGAATTGGGACGTGGCTGCTGACTTGAGACTTGACCAGCTCAATGAGTTGGATGTATTTCGCCTCCAAGCATACAAAGGTGCAGCATTGTAAAAACAAAAGATGAAGATCCAGCATAACAAGCAAATTTCCAACTGGTGTTTGAGGCCTGGTGACAAAGTGTTTTTATACAACTCCAGAGTGAGGTTGTTCCCAGGTAAGCTCAATTCAAGGTGGTTTGGCCCATACACAATTATCCAGGTGTTTTTCCATGGGGCAATTGAGCTAGAAATAGAAAATGGGGATCAATTCAAGGTAAATGGGCAGAGAGTGAAGAAATACTTGGGTGGAGCAGAAGAAGCATCAAGTGATTGAGGTCTTGTTCCTTGACGAAGTCTGAGTAGTCAAGGATTGTACGTCGTGCCGCAACATTAAATCAAGCGCTTCATGGGAGGCAACCTATGCATTGTACTAGTAAAAAAGGCTTTAATTTATATGTCATGCATTTTGTTATTTTTGATTTGTGTTGCTAGGTGAGTATAGGTGTTATTTTGGAGTTCGTGAGGGCACATATGGTGGAAGACATGTCTTGAGGCCGAAATGCCCTATTTGAGTTGAGCCAAAAATTTCCAAGTGTTGACAAATGGCCACCATACATGGTTCGTGTACGATTCAACGGCTCGTGAGAGAAGCCGTCTGACGATTGTGTGCGTGTACCATAGAAGTGTCGAAATTAGCAAGTGTCACCTAACGGACCCTTACACGGCCCGTCACTATTGCCACGAGCTGTGTGGCTCCACATGCAGCGTGTGCGAAGGGCCAAGAGAGATTTTCCTACATCATTTGCCAAGTGTTGAGAGACGGCCGACCCACATGGACCGTGCAACATTTAACGGCTCGTGAGATGCGTCGTCGAAGTGTACTAATGCACGTACATCCAGGTAAGTTTAAGATTTTGTCAAGGTTGGGCCAACGGATGGTCCACATGTTACGGCCTGTGAGGCCGCCCGTGCGGTGAGATTGATCGGTCAAAAATGATTGACCAAGGTTTTTTTTAAACCCTTTCTTTTATCCCAACAACTCATTCCCAAAATTTACCACTCTCTCTACCTCATGGTTCTCTCTCCCTATCTTACACTTTCTGTCTTAAAACCCCAACAAATTACAATCTTCTTTGTGATGGTTTGTGAGTCTACTTCATGATTCGTAGCCTAATCTAAGAGTGGGTCTCTACTTTTTCAAGCAAGTCTTCTTCTCCATTGTTGCACATCAAGTAAGACTTTATTTTCTTTGTCTTCTACTATAGATTTTGGTGTATGCATGTGTAGATCTTAGTTCTAAATAGTTTCTTTCTTGGTTTAATGCCTCATAATACTTATTCTTGATGATGGGTGTGCATATGGTAGTGAAAACCACCATTGTTGAGTTCTTAAGGTCTTAACCATAAAAGTAAGGATTTTTGTTGATTTTTGACATAACTTTTGGGGAAATTGACTTGTATATGCTTTTGCGCTGATGGAATCATGATTAGGCGGGGTGAAATTCCATGAACACATGTGTGTGCATGATGAGTTGAAAGTCGATTAAGGGGGTTCTCATGACCATTTTCACAGACCATGTCATATTTAATGGACCGTTATACGGTCCGTGAGGTGTCATCAGTGAGTCAATCACCCCAAGTCCCTTCCTACGGCCCCTGTCACAGACCGTATCTCATTACACGGACCATATAGGGTACCTTTGACATTGTACCACCTGTATTATATTACTTGAGTTGATTTTTAATTTTATTTCATATATATTTTTAAGTGTGATGGCCCTATGATAGACCGGGTGATGTCACTCTTAAGGGTTATTGTCACTTTTATGGCACAGGGGAAATCTGAGTACTCGTTAGTACGTCAACCTGCTTGTGCAATAATTTCTATCAAATTGAATTCAATTGTGGCACTTGCAGGTACTATGGGTCCATGCCGCAGCTTAATCAGGCGCAGTGGTAGGGAGAGCCTGTGTCATGCCTCCATGACACCCCAACTGTTTCATCTAGCCATCAAGCTAGGGGTGACTCGGATGATGACTCCTCCGGTGGGTACGGAGTTTGGTATAAGGGCAATGTCTCCCCCCACTCCCCTCGTACAACACGGGCCCATGCAGCAGGCCGACGCAGAGCTCCCCAGTATGAGGAGGGGGATCCTTCTATGGGAATGGCGGAGGAGGTGGATGCCTTGAAATAAGAGAAGAATACTTCGAACCAGGAAAAACAGGTTCAAACTCCGAAGACTGAGGGTCATGACATTGAGGAGCAGGCAGATGATATCAAACTCCGAGGAAGTGATAATGTGGCTATACATTTTGCAGTCTCTCGGTCGACGGATCTCGAAAATGCCATGGCATTGATTGTATTTCTGCGGGGTCAGTGGACAGTCCCAAGAGCTAAGGATAATTACACCCATGGGCTTACAAAGGGTTACAAAGGGCTTCCGACAGCAGTCGATCATCCCGGAGGTTCAGGTCCTCAAGAACAAACTTGACGGCGTTCCAAAAACCAGAGATACTTTTGAATCACACAAGTTGGGTTGGATGGTGCAACCACCTTGGTACTATGGGCCCCTCATAGTTGAGGAGTTCTATTCTAATTATATTGCTAGTCTATTAAACTCTGTAGAGGGTACCCAGTCTAGGAAGATGAAGAAATAGGTTGCACTTGCTAGGTACCCGCGGTCATATGTGATGGTGCATGGTACATGAGTAAATATTTCAGAAAACACCATTAACCAATTCCTATTTGGTCAAGATTAGCAAGCTCCTCCAGATAGCCAATTCATGGATAGACACTTGTGGATTATAGATGAGGGTCGAATGTCCGAGTCTTTATCTTGGGTTGAACTATTGGGATGGATTGCCGAACAAGTTGTCAAGGGTCGGCAGCACCTTGGGTTACAAACCCCAAGTGTCCTATCACCAAAACGTCTTTGACATTTACTGCAACATTTTTGTGGTCAGTGGTGAGAGCTAGGTTGCGGCCTACAGGAAATGACAATCTACTCCAAACTTCACTTGCCTCTCTGGTAACATGCCTGATATGCAGGTACGGTGTCAATGTGGGATGAATGCTTGCCTTTGAGATATGGGACTGGGCCTTATCTGAGAGAGTTAGCATGCCCTTCCCGTGTTTGGTTCGTGACCTTTACAAACAGGCTGGTATTCCTACTACTCACTTTTTGGACAAGAAATTAGCTCCCAAGGGCATGACCAACATTTGAAAACCCTCTCTGCTTGTGTATATGGTATGAACAAAGTCTACAAGAGGGGCTATGGACATATTCATTGAAATCCAAGAAACCTATACAAAGAAACCAGTGGTCTTATACCACAGTAAGGGATATTTTGTAATTTGATTTGCAAAAAAAGGATAGAGACAAAGTCTTGTTGTCACGACCCGAAATTCGGGCGTGACGGCACTCGTCTTATCCCACCAATACAAGTCAGCCTACAACCCGACTATAACATTAAAAATATGAAATTATAATAAAAATGAAAGTTCAATTGCGGATGATAAGTCAACTTAATGAAAATCCCCCAAAACTTGGTTGTCACATGCACAAGAATGTATTACAATAGATTCGAAAGGAAACACAAGCATCAAATGACAAAATCATAAAATAGGAGTAAGAAGTCAGCTGGGATGGCAAACAGCTACCTCTCGAAATCTCCACAGGAAGCCTCAGACAAGGAAAGTAGAGAGTATCATGACAATCCAGGCTCGCAACCTACAAAATTGTTGTAGCAAAGGGAGTGAGTACTAAACACACGGTACTCAGCAAGTGAAACTAACTTAAAGTAAAATAATGAAGAATCAAGTAACTCCTGAGCACCCAACCACATACCGCTAGACTACAAGCCTGCACTCAAAAAAAAGAACCCCAGCACAATATATATATCATATGTAGAAAATTACTAGAATGTAGATATAATCATCACTTAGCATTAGGCCTCTAA
>JAABOM020089105.1:0-29264 GCA_011800125.2 Solanum clarkiae | reverse complement strand
ACATGACCTAACGAGAATTTTTTGGTGGGGAGGCATTAAAAAGGACCTTGCAGAATTTGTGGTTCAATGTCCGAATTACCAACAAGGCAAAATAGAAAACCTAAAACTGGGAGGTTATATGCAGTGTATAGCTTCCAACATGGAAGTGGGTTATGAATTTTTTTATTGGGTTGCCTCGCTCATTTCAGAAGTTTGATTCCATATGGGTAATAGTTGCTAGACTCACACACTTCTTGCCGGTTAAGAGTGATTATACAACTGAAGGGTATACAAATTTATACCTCAAAGAGATAGTCAAGCTAAATGGGGTCCCAATCTCCATTATATCTGATCGGGGAGCTCAACTCATTACAAAGTTTTGGAAGTCCTTTCAAAGGAGCTTAGGGACACAAGTGAATTTGAGTACAACTTTCCACACTCAAACAGACGGTTAAGCAGAACGCACTATTCAAACACTTGAAGCTATGTTGGGAGCTTGTGCATTAGACTTTAAAGATAGTTGGGTGGACCATTTTCCACTTATTGAATTTGCCTATAATAATAACTACCACTCAAGCATCAAGATGGCACCTTATGAATTTTTATATGGAAGAAAATGTAGATCGCCAATTAGATGGTTCGAAGAGGGTGAAACCACCTTTCTTAGGCCAGATCTAGTATAACAAACCATGGAAAAAGTTAGGGTAATACAACAGCATCTATAAATAGCCAAAGTCATCACAAATCATATGTGGATACTAGGAGGAGAGGACTAGAATTCTCGGTAGGGGATTTGGGTATTCTTAAAGGTGTCCCTAATGAAAGGTGTTATGAGATTTGATAAGAAGGGAAAACTGAGCCCACGTTACATAGGGTCATATAAAATTATTAAGAGGTTCGGGAAGGTTGCATATGAACTAAGCTACCCTAAGAGCTTTCAATAGTTCATCCAGTTTTTCATGTCTCAATGCTACAAAAATGCATAGGTGATCCATCCTGTATCACTCTTATTGAAGATGTGCAGGTTACAGAAGATCTCACCTATGAAGAGGTACCCATTGCTATTTTAGATAGTCAAGTTAAGAAGCTGAGGAATAAAGAAATAGCTTCAGCAAAAGTACTTTAGAGAAATTAGCAAGCAGAAGAGATAACATTGGAGGCTGAGGAAGTGATGAGATCTAAGTACCCTTACTTATTTGAAGCTAAAGAGGAAATCCAGTATATAGAATTAGGGCCTTAATAGGTACGTGTGTTTGAATGTTTATTGTGTTGTCAAAAGTTTGTTTAAGTGAAGGTTTGAACTTGGTTAAGCTATCCAATTATGCTAACATTCACGGACGAATGTTCCTAGGGGGGGAGGATGTAACGCCCTACATCTTACATTTACTACTCATATGCATATGAAACTTTATATGAATTGGTCCAATTAGCGGCCACTTTTAAAAGTACTTCAATCTCAAATTAGAGGGCAATATGTATATTTAACGCTTAAGAGGGTCGAGTTTATATAGGTTTTAAGTGAAATTGAGGACATCACGACCTTAAACGAAGTGAAAGAAGTGAGGTTCTTGTAGGAATTAGGAAGCTAGCAGGTGAGTCACCTATTTGCTTAGTTTAAATTTGCTAGCTAGACAGAGACGAGGCCCGATACCCAATCTGTCCAAGTCCGATAATGAATAAAGTCCATATTAAGGGTGTACCTTTAGCCTGTGTTTAAGCATCATAAATGGAAAATATTTACATCCCAAGATAAATAATAAAAGGGCCCAAGTACATCACAACCCACTTGACGATTTGGGCCCAAATTAAGTTAAGGAAAAAAGAGAAAAGTAGGCAGCCAAGGCCCATAAAGTTTGAACCCATTTAAGCCCAAGTGAAAGGGCCAAGATGCTATATCACCACCTTGAAAATATAAGATTTAAAATACACAAGAAAGTCAACCAAACTTGTCCCTTTAAAAGGGCTTGAAAGCAGCACCTTTAAGCCATTTCAACTTAGAAAAAAATCAAATTTTTCAAAGCTTTCTCTCAACTCTTTCTTAACCCTGCAAAGTAGCCACAAGAGACTTTTAGGGTTCTTAGAGAAGTCCTATACCCTAAAGGTAAAGCTATGTAAAAATATCTATGTGTTTAATATGGTTTGTTCATGAAAAACAAGAGAACTAGGCTGCTTATACTTGTGCCAAAATTTTGGACAACATGTGTTCCAAAGGTTGTTGTACATTTTTTTCATTTATTTGAAAACTTTTCTCTTATTGATTGGCTTGATTATGAAGGGAGGTTGTTGTTTTTGATGATATTTATTTCTATTATGATGTATTCAACTTGCTGCACCATTTTTATGTTCCGCAAAAATGAGTTCGTATATAATATCGTAAGTGTGCTCGTAGTTGGAACTTGTGGGCTGATAATTGGAGATTGTTGTTTAATGTTCTCCATATACTTTAGAACTATTTTTAGACTATTTTAGGACTATTTTTATATGCAAATATGGTGTTAACAGTTTGGTTGAAGTTGGTACAAGTTTGGAATTATTGACGTTGAAATGTAGCGAAGGGACGTAATGTGATAATGCCTACTTGTATGTTATGTATAATTGTTATGTATTGTGCTTTGTGAGCTGTTGTGAGACTGTTATGACACTAAAACAAGCTGACATGATATGTATATGAGAGTGGGTATTAGAAAATATGATTAGAGGCGGAAAGGTTGAAAGAATACATTCGGGTTGATAATTACACGCTTGCTACTCGTTCGTTATCTTTTTATGAGATTGGGCTGCCAAGATGTGTATATTAGCTGCTAATACTAGTTTTATCACCTACTCTATTATAGATAAATATTTGGAGGAAAGGAAGGTTATTTCGAGGTAATAGTGAGGTAGTACAATGAGGTATGTAAGGCTACTCAATTTCGTATTACTTGGCAGGAAATCTAGATTCTTCCTTACACGTAAAGGCAATTACCAACTTCGAAATAGCTCAAAACTGTGTCTCCGCTCTTTCACATGTTCATATGCTCCTATACATAGCCATTTTTAAATCTGCATACATACTTGGATACTAAGATACATGGGTTCTTGTTGCCAAATAAAGTTCATGAGTTATTTCATCTCCTACGCATCTCATTATCTATGTAACCTACTCTTTTCATTGTGGTATTGTATTGCATAATTGTTTACTTGTCACATGCTATATCTATGTCCTACTGCTCTAATATTATGACCACCATAAGAATCATCTCGAAAGTAAATAAAAGATCAAGTAAGTTGCTTATTGATGGGTGGTATCCCAGGGGTGGAAGAATTACTAGCTTGGGTTAATCCCAAATTACGGGTATCCCAGAGGTGAAAGGAAAGCCTAGCATAGGTCGATCTCGATATTGATTTATCACTAATCAGCTGGTTATTATATTATATGTTGTGCACAGATTATATAGTAAAGAAAGGTAAACTAATAAAAAGGACATAAAGTACATGATTCTATAGTATCACTAAAGGTGGTCTCTTATTCCTACACCAGTACATCATTTTATTTGAGTTCTTACTTCATATACAATCCTTCCTGCCTTAAATATTCAGTACAATATCTCATACTGACGTCTCTTGCGGGGGGCCTGCATTTCATACTGCAGGTGTTATACCCCATTCTAACTCGAGGTCAAACGGTGTAAGCTAAGGTCATTTTAACTCGAGATCAAATGGTGTACAACAGTAGGTACAGGTGCTAGTAGATCTCCCTAGTAGGAGCATAAGATATCCAGTTACTGTTACTAAGCTCCAGGTTCCTTCGGGGCTTTGTGTGTCTAGAGCTTATATTTTTGTATTGTATAGTTAGCCATGAGGCGGGGCCTATTCCGACCCCTATCTAATACTATTCCTTATCTAGAGGCTTTGTATACTATGTAAATTAAAGTATGGTCATGTCACGTACTTTAGACATTATGACTCTAATGGCCTAGTCATATGCATTTCCTTTTGGCTTGTTATTACTGTCTAACTTTTTGAAAAGCATGTTGAATATGGAAACCCCCTATAATGTTCATAGCAAATGCACCGTTATATGTTGATTCTCCCGAGCCTTGTGGGTAATGGGTGTCAGTCCGCTTAATAGGTCTTTGGACATAACAAAGGGGATACTTTATCTCCAACTCTTTTTATTATTGCAGCAGAAGTGCTTTCAAGAGGACTGAAAACATTAAATGAAGATAAGGAATTTAGGGTATATGACCTCCCTAAATAGAGCCCCAAAATAAATCACCTTGCCTGCAAATGACACTATCCTGTTTGGATCATGTGATAGGAAATCTGTCATAAAACTGATGAAGGTCCTAAGGGATTATGAAGAGGATTCTGGAATGAAGGTAAACAAAGGTCAAAGTTCTTTTTATTTACATGATAACACCTTTTTGAGTATTTCTATCAGGTTGAGGAGACTAATTAGCATCAGGCCAGGAAATTTTTCACTACCTACCTGGGATACCTAGTATATTACGGCAAAGGTAGAATTTCTTATTTTGAAGAGATTATGAGAAAGATTTCAAAAGAATCTTTACATGACATAATAAATTATTGTCCTTTGGTGGTAGAAAAATTTTAATTAGCTATGTATTAAAATCTATTCTTATTTATCTACTCTTTATCATGAATCCACCTAAAAAGCTACTAGAAAGAGTACATCAACTATTTGCCAGGTTCTTTAGGAGCAATAATATGGGAGTAAAGGCAAAGCAATGGGTGTCTTGGACGGAGTTATGTTATCCTAAGGAAGAAGGTGAGCTTAGATTTAGATCCTTTCATGATGTGAACAAAGTAATGATTGAAAAGTTGTGGTGGAACTTCAAGGTTTCTACATCATCTTTATGGGATCAATTCATGTGAAATATTGCAAAATGATGCACCTATAGTTGCCTCTAATCAGGGTGCATCCTAAGTGTGAAGAAATCTAATGAAAGTGAAAGAAGAAATGGAGCATGAAATCTAGTGGCAGATTAAATCTAAACTTCAAATTTTTGGTTTTGATAATTGGACAAAAATAGGGGCATTGTATTTCCTTGAAGATAAACCAATTGCAAATGAGAAGGCACAAGTTAAAATTTTCATTTTTAATGGTCAGTGGAATAGAGAAATGTTGAAAGAAACTTTATCAGAAGAAATGGTGGAATACATAATTGAATATGTCAATCCCAGCATTGAGACAGATTCAACTGATAAGGCGATTTGCTGTCAAAATACAACACTTTTGATGCTTAAAACTTAGAACTTTGTATGTTCCCAATGCATTGTTAGTTGGTCTTATATGTTTTGTGTTTTATTTACAGGATTCTAGGACTAGCCCTGATTTTGGATAGAAAATGCAGAAGTTGCGGATTTTGGTGTAGCACGAGACCCTATATGAGTCGTAGATCATTCTACGGGTCGGGAAGTAAGTTTTATGGATAACTCTAGTGAGGGACTGATTTTCTGAAGTTGTTCTATGGACATGCAGATGGGTCCTGGAATGGTTTACGAGTCGTAGAATAAGGTTCGGGCCTTGAGGATCATAGATGAGGGACTTTCTGAAGATTCATCACATGAAACCCCCCTACAAGCCATAGACCACGTTACGGATCGTAAAGGGGTATCGTAGATCTCAATTCCAAGTGTTTAGCAACAGTTTATGAAATCTCGATTACGGACCGTGGAATGCAATACGGTCCGTAAATCTGTTCATAAGGCTGTTGACTCAGTTATTCTATTTTGTTTAGGACTTGTATTTTAAATATTATAAATAGGTTTTTAGGTTATTTTTCATAGAGTACACAGAGAGTTCAACAGTTAGAGAAGAAAAATAGTGAGATTGAGTAGAAAACTTTGGAAAGTTGTGAGAAACACTTGTACTTTAATTTGATCTTTAATCTTGTGATTCTTTTTGAAGTTTGGATTTGCTTGTTCTTAATTCAATTGTATAGGTGTTCTATTATGTTATTCCAATTCATAAGTTTTGCATCCACACAAATCATAAATAGCTAAATCTACAACTAGAGTTGTGGGAACCATAAAAAACTAACAAGGCAAAATCGAATAAATCATAATTCTTGGAAAGTATGCATGCATATTTTAATTAACTCTCTTCATTTTGTATATTTTCTGATGGTCGCCAACATTAGAAACTACCAAGTGTTATTGCACCAAGGTAGTAATGAATAGGAAAAGAGATTAATTAACAAGATTCAATTGATATGTTCTTATCTAATCAACCGAACTGGGCCACGGGGAGGTTGTACTGGACTAATAGGTAAGGGTTAGTAATACACACTGCGGAGATGGGCCAAGTCACATAGTGAAATTCACCTCTCGCCTAGAACAAAGGGTTTGATGAACTTAACTTACCATCCTGCATGCTACACACTAGAAAAGAATAAGGTTATCCAGTGATACTAAGTTAGGGAATCATGGAGACCACAAAATCCTAGTTTCTCTCCATATTAATTAAACTCTTGTGCTAGTTAGTTTTACTTTTCTGCTGATTATTGCAACCCCCCTCCCCTTGGGAAAGTAAGTTGGTTAATCACTCAAAATGCATTAATTGAATTCTCCTAAGCCTACGTAGACCCTTTGACTTGACCCTAACCTTGGTTAGGTTCTATTTCTTGACAACGACTGTTTTATCCTCAAAAAGGAGGTGAAATTTGGGTGACATTGGCGCCTTTGTCGGGGAATACAGCTAGACTTGGTTAATTCAAGTGATTTGAGTATAATCCTTATTTCCCACATTTTATATTCTTTTTTTTGTTCTTTATCAGGGTGTAAGTGTAGTGTATGCCTAACACACGAAGTTGAGGCAGACCCTCGACTCTATTTGACCCAAAGATCTAGAAAACACTGAGAAGAATAGCCCAAGATAACACTAACAACATGGCTAATACAGCTTTGAACAGAAATGAGAATAAGAACGTTGATTATGAGACCCACCTCCTCTTGAGGACATTGCTCCACAACCATAGGATTTCAATGCCAATGCTTATCAGTGGAATCAATACAGGCTACATCCTAGGGCTATGGAGGTGACTAGAGCTATTGTGTTGCCACCACTACTGGCTGACACAACGTTCATAGTCTCGAGTAGGTTGCTTCAGATGCTGCAGAATCATGGGTTATTTACAGGCTTACCATCGAAGGATCTTCATAGCCATCTACACAACATTACATTCGTCTGCAAGAGTGCAATGGGAACACAAGATCTATCTATAGATGTTGTGGGACTTCATGTCTTCCCATTGACTCTTACAGGCAATGCAGAACTATGGCTATCTAAGCTCTCGTAGAGTTTGATCACCAGTTAGGCTAAAATGTAGAAGGCCGTTTTGGAGAGGTACTTCCCGAGGTCGAAGAAGCTCAAGTTAAAAGACCAGATCAACAATTTTGAGCAACTTCCTAGTGACTCGATCAATACTACATGGGAGTGGTTCATCAAATACATGAGGATCATCCTAGGCCATGAAATCCCTATCAATGTCCTAGTGAAGATCCTATACAAAGCCATGGATGCAAATAGCCAAGCATATGCCGACACTATTTTGGGAGGCTTGTTTGTAGACTAGCAATTCACAAAAATTGTTGAGCAGCTGGATATGGCAACTAAATTGAATCACGTGTGGAGGCCCTTGAATAAGCTTTCCACCAAATGCTTGCATACGACCATAATAAGAGCAGAGCGAGCAACAATAAATGAGGACTTTATGCGGATGCTTGCTCAAAGTAATGCCAAGCAAAGGTGCTAGTAAAGCAGGCGCGAGAACTAGCCAGGCTAGAAACATCCAGGAAAGCTACCATACCAGGCAAAGGGGATGAGAAGAAGGCACAAAAGGGGCTCGCAAGGATTACTGTAGGAGCGGCCGTTACATGCCACCCCACAATCATAGTATGGGTGATAGTAAATCCAGAGTTGAGGAGATACTTAGCTAGTTGTCAAGAAAGGCTGACGTATAGGATGAGACCTTGAGGGAGATTAAGTCTGACAGTGTCAATACAACTCAGAAAATCGAATATCATTCTCTCATGATCAAATGGCTTAACCATCAGTTTGGACAAGTATCAACTCAACCAAATCAAATCCAGCGAGGGCACAATGCCCGGACCATATCACAAGACATAAAGGTTATTGAAAACTATAAGATGAATATGACTAGTGGTGAGGGGAGCACATCTGAACCTTCTACAATAGTTGAAAAGGTGATATAATGCCAAAATACAATACTTTTGATGCTTAAAACTTGGGAATTTATGTGTTCTCAATGCGATTTTAATTGTTTTATGGCTTTTTGTGTTTAGATTGCAGGATTACAAGTTGGATATGATTTGAGGAGGAATTGCAGAAGTTGCTAGTTTTTGTTGTTGTACGAGACATTCTATGGGTCGTAGAGTATTCTATAAGTCGTAGATAGGTTTTGTAAGGATTTCCAGTGATGGGCTATTTGCTGAAGTTCAACTCTATGAATATGTAGACGAGCCATGGAGCAGTTTACGAGTCATAAATTACCTTTCGTGCCCTAAGGATAAGAGAAGTGCACTTGCAGGAAATTCATCAGACGAAATCCCCTTTACAAATCGTAAACTACTTTATGAGTCATGAAGTGGTGTTGTAGAAGTGAAGTCCAAAATTCTAGCAACTGATTACGAGACCCCGACTGTCATGACCCAAGCCTAGGGCCTGTACATGACACAGCGAATGGGGAACCCAAAGGGACCCTAATCAAGTCTCTTTACTTGTCATAACACATCCTTGATCGCGGAAGCATACAAAAGACATATATATTAAACAAGGACAATGAGGCTAAGGGAAATGCTTTCCAAAACAACAACATTACCAAAACAAGGAGTCACAACTTATATCATAAATACACACAGGTCCAACATACACCTCTAAGTACATAGATAGAGCGGGGCCAAGAATGAGCTACCAGGTTCACCCTCATAGTCAATAGAACATAAGATAGTATCTACATAGATAATAGCAACATAGACTAAAGTCCCCGAAATGGAGGACTCACCAACAAGCTTAAAATAGCACTGCCTAGCTACGTGGAGGAGAGGGATCAACTTGGGCACCGATTCCTACAATGGTGATATTATGTAGGCAAGAGTATGCGTTAGTAAGTTTGGATGTACTAAGTATGTGGGATGCAATGCAACCATGAAAAGGCATCATAATCAAAATGTGTAACAATAGGCAATAGCATAATATAGTAATATGGCATCTATGATCGATGCTAAAGTAAAACATGCTTGAGTCAATCATGCTCATATAAAATATCATATGTGAAGAAGAGACCAATCTAGCTTTCCAACCTTGGTTGGTTGATGATAGTCACACCCCAATCATCCTAGGTGGAGAGGTATAAACCCCTCACACAGTTGATGTTGGTCACACCCCAATCATCCTAGGTGGTGAAGTATAAATCCCTCACATAGTTGATGAGTACAAATCCCCAACTTCGTTGATGATGGTCACACCCCAATCATCCTAGGTGGTGAAATATAAACCCCTCACATGGTTGATGAGTACAAACCCCCAACTCGATTGAGTATGGCCTGATGCAATACTTTATATAGAAATAATCATATACATAAGCTCATTTCATCATACAACATCATTCATATCATATCTCATGTTTTGGACCTTCAATTTCTCAAGAAACCATAACCGAACATTTTATCAAACACTTGGTAGGTGTACAATGGGGGTAAAAGAGCATGCAATTTAGAGATGAAATCATACAAGAAAATCTATTGTAAAATCATCAATCAACACCTTGGAACACCTCCAATACATCTACATCAAAACCTCTCATCAAAACTTACAATAGATCCAAGATATATAGCTCCCAACATAGCAAAATAGTCACAACTTTACATAGCTTTAACATACTTCATAGACATATTCATACTAGTAAACCCATTTGTAAACTCCACTTAAATCATGCAATACTAATTGAAAGAGAGTTTATGCACCATGGGTGGAAGGACCTAATGGTTCAACACCACATACCTTAGGTCTAGAGTTTCTTGGAGTTGAGATTGAGAAGAATGGAGGCTTGGAAATGATCTTGGAATCCAATCTTGTTCTTGCGTTTCCTTGAAATCAAACTGGGTCTTGATGGAGGATTTGGGAGTGTTATTGAGATGAGAGTAGTAAAATTAGGTCCTTAAGATTAGAGTTTAGGTCTTCTAGGAAGGTTAAGATAGCCTAAAAAGTCAAAAAGGATCATTAGGATAATTAGCATTTACGAAAATCTCATTAGTGAACGGATGGAAAAATTAGCAAAGTGTCATCTTACTGAAGACTTTATTGGCCGTGTGGCACTCCACAAGTCGTGTTGAGTGCCTGTGAGGCAAGACTTAGACAGAAAAATGGAATTGGAACACTTGAGAAAAAGTTAGCATCGACATCACATTGACAACCACTTTCACGGACCATGTAGTGTTACACGGATCATGTACTGGTCTGTCCTACCTCACTTAGACAAGAAAATGTTGCTGGCCACCACACGCTAGGTGACACAGCTTGTACCCCTTGACACGAGCGGTACAAGGCAGTCGTGGCCCATGCCTTAGCTTCCAATGCCACCCACGCCTAGCAAAGCCTCCTAAAACATCTCCACGCCCCTCCTCACGACCAGTAGTGAGTCACACCACCTGTGCCACTGGTTGTGGATCAATACTTAGCCTCACCATGCCATTTTCCATCCCCAAACATTTCCCATGACCCGTACAAGGCAACACTGCCCGTATGGGTGCCCGTGGGGCTTCACTGCACGGAAAGGTCTCACAAGAACAGTCATAACTCCTTCATTCGACATCGCGGAATGAGGTAAAACCAAGTGCATTGCGAAGCTAACTCGAAGGAATTGTATTTGACATATCATGTTCACCCAGTTCCAAATGCACTATGATTTATGATAGTTTAAAGTTGACTCTTATATGAAACAACACCCAAAACTTAACTTGGAGGTAAGTCTTGAACTTGTTTAGGTACTAGGAGTCTCCCATGAATCTAGTACACCCCCAACCTAACCAAATGAGGCTTGTAATATGGATATATAATAGCATAAAGTTACGAAGTGTCACACCGACTACGAGACATAAAAGACATTACGGGTCGTAAAGGGCTTTCGTGGAGTTTGCCGATTAGTTTTCCTTATTTGTTTAGGACTTGTTTTTGTTTATTATAAATAGGTTTTTTAGGTTATTTTTCAGTAGGAATCAGCAGTTCACGTCAGTTTTGTGTATTTTAGGTTAAGTGCTCAGATAACTCAATATTCTTAGAGAGAAAATTGTGAGAGAGTCTTTGAGAACACTTGTGCTTTAATTCAATCTTTAAGCTTGTGATTTTCATTGACACTGGATTTGCTTGATCTTAATACAATTGTATAAATGTTTAATTATGTTTTCTTAATTCATAATCTCTTCACCTATACATAACATGAGTAGCTAAATCCACAACTAGGATTTTGGGAACCACGAAGAACTAACAAAGTAAAATTGAATAATCCATAATTTTTGAAAGGTGTATATGCATGTATTAATTAATTCTCTTTGTTTTGAATGTTTTCTGGTGGTGCCCAACATTAGAACTCGCCTAGTGTTACTAATTAGACCAAGGTAGTAATGAATAAGAAAATAGATTAATTAACAAGATTTGGTTGATGTCTTCTCGTATAATCAACCAAACTGGGCCAAAGAGAGGTTGTGCTGGGACTAATAGATAATGGTTAGTAATGCACACTATGGAGACAGGCCAAGTCGCATAATAAAATTCGCCTTTCACCTTTGACCAAAGGGGTTGGTGAACTTAAATTACCATCCTGCATACTATACACTAGACAAGAATTAGGTTATCTGGTGATACTAAGTTGGGGAGTCATGGGGAACACAATACCCTAGTTTCTCTCTATTATTGATTTTTCTCTCGTGATAGTTTTATTTTTTTTCATCAATTATTGCAACCCCCCCTCCACTTTGGGGAATTGAGTCGATTAACTACTTAGATTGCATATTGGTGTCCTTGTCTTGAGTCTACATATTCCCTGTGGGTTCTGACCCAACCTTGGTTAGGATCTATATCTTGACAGCATCTGCTTTACCCTCTAGAAAGGAGGTGTAACTTAGGCGACATCACAAGGTAGCATAAAAGCTTGAGGAAGTCTGAGTATTCAAGCCATCTATGTCGTGCCACGACAATAAACTAGGTGTTTCTTGGGAGGTAACTGAAGGTGGAGACCAGTATTTAGGCGCCCAAGTATGACTTCTGACCCCTTATACTTTATGTTACTGTAATTGTGTGCATTGGGGATAATGCACCTCTCTTTTGATGGGGTATGGGTAGAATGGACCTCAATGAAGTCTGAGTAGATTGGGTCCATAACTATCCCAAGTTTTGATCCTGGGGTTTCTTTTCCTGTGTTCTTTTTACCTATGGATATTTACTTTCTATTAAATCGGCAGGTTTAGGATGGTTTAGGCAGTATTTATAGCATATAGTACTAATACTTATGGCATAAAATATGTTTTTGTTTTTCTGTGAAAAATAATACCCACCAAATTTTGATTAGCCAGTCTAGATAGTAACCTTACATGTTTAGGTGTGTTGACAATACTTGTTCTGATAAGTGAGGTTAAATTGGGATAAAAAGCATGATCTGAGAGTCTTTCGTTGATAATGTAATTAGTGTTATATGAGTGTGACCTTAAATTGCTAAATTCATATGTGGTGTACTGATTCAGAACTTGTCTTGTTACTCTAAGTTAGACTGTAGATCAAATGGATTAGGAAAGGATCTTAGGCCATTGTTCTTAAAAAGTCCACTTAGCCTAAATGACAAACCAAATTTGTAGAATATCCCTTGATCCTAATGTTTGAGCCTAACATGTATTGATTCTTTGTAAACACCTAATAAACCTAGCCTTGTAAGTTGTAAAATCTTGAAATTAGCCTTGTTCCTTCCTGAATATTATACACCTTGACTGAGGCAAGAAGCCTAAGTTGAGGGTGGCTACAAAAAGTGGCCTTGGTTTCAAGGACAGATATTGTGCACCTTAACTCAGGCCAAAGGCCTAAGTTGAGGGTGGCTAGTCTAAGGGTGAAATACAAAAATGATGGAATACTTAGTAATACAGAGAAAAGGAGAAAAATCAGGTACTGGGTGCAAGACAAATAAGTGATGTCTATGTTGTGAGTTAAAAAGAAAAATAAAGTGTAAAAGCAAGGCAAAGAGCTGAAAAATGAAAAGAAAGCACCCAGAAAAGCAACAAATAGGAGAAAGGGAGAATGAGATGGAAAATAACAGTGTTGGTAGGGTAAGAGTATAAGAAAACGCAGTGTCAAGGAGGGCCTTTAGTCACTATTATAACACCCCACATATTACATATACTATTCCCATGCAAATGGAACACGATATAGCTTGGTCAAATCAGCACCCGTTTTTAAAAGTGCTTGAATCTCAAATTAGAGGGTGATATGTACGTCTAACGCTTAAGAGGGTCGAGTGTATATAAGTTTTAAGTCAAATTGAGGAGATCGCAGCCTCAAATGAAGTGAGAGAAGTGAGGTGCTTGGAGGAATTATGAAGCTAGCAGGTGAGTTACCTACTTGCTCAGCTTAATTTTGCTAGCTAGACGGAGACGAGACCTGGCACCGAATATGTCCAAGTCTGATTATGAATAAATTATATGTTAAAGGGGTAACTTTAGCCCATATTTTAGCATCATAAATGGATAATAATTACTGGCCAAGATTAATAATAAAAGGGCCCAAGTATATCACAACCCACTTGACGATTTGGGCCCAAATCAAGTAAAAGGAAAAGAGAAAAATAGGCAGTCAAGGCCCATCGATTTGCAACCCGATAAGGCCCAAGTGAAAGGGGCAAAATGGTATATTATTAACTTGATAAAATAAGGCTTAAAATTTAAGAGTAAGTCGACCAAGTGCTCCTTTAAAAGGGGACTATAAGCAGCTCACTCAAGTCACTTAACATTTAACAAAAATCAGATTGTTTTTCTAAGTTTTCTCTCAACTCTTTCTAGACTTTACAAGCAGCCACAAGAGACTTTTAGAGTTCTTGGAGAGGCCCTACAACTTGAAGGTGAATCTAAGTAAAGATACATATGTATTTGGTATGTTTTTTCATGAAAAAGAAGAGAAATAGACTAGTTACACTTGTGTAGGAATTTCGGACAGCATCTGTTCTAAAGATTTTTGTGAACTTTTCTTGTTTATTAAGAAGCTTTTCTCTTCTTGGTTGTCTAGATTATGTAGTAAAGTTTATATTTTTAATAAGGTTTATCTTTGTGGTGATATAACAAGGATTCTTCACCATTTTTGCAGTTCGCAAAAATGAGTTGTTATATGATATCGTAATTGTGCTATTAATAGGAACTTGTGGGTTAATAATCGAGGATTGTTGCTTCACATTTTTCATATACTTTAAAACTATTTTTGCAGTATTTTAGAACTATTTTTATGTGTATATATAGTGAGGACTGTTTGGTTAAAGTTGGAACAGTTTGGGATTGTAGACGTCAAAATGTAGCGAAGAGATGTAACGTTATGCCGCCTATTCATATGTTGTGTAGAATTATTATATATTATGCTTTGTAGGCTGTTGTGAGACTGTTATAGTACTAAAACAAGTTGCACATGATAAGTATATGAGAATGAGTATTAGAAAATACTATTAGAGGTGGAAAGGTTGAAAGAATACGCTCGGGTTGATAATTGCATGTTTGTTGCCTGTGTGTTGTTTTTTTTATAAGATTGGACTGCCAAGATCTATCTATTGGCTGATAATACTAGTTTTACCATCTATTATATTGTAGATAAATATTTGGAGGAAAGAAAGGTTATTTCAAGGTAATAGCGAGGTCGTACAACAAGGTAGGTAAGGCTACTTGATTTCATTCTGTTATTATCTTTTATGATTATTTACATGTCACATGTTATATCTACAGTCCTACAGCTCTAATATTATGATCACCAAAAAAATCATCTCCAAAGTAATTGAAAAATAAAGTAAAGTAAGTTGCTTATTGATGGGTGGTAGCCCTAGCGGTGGAAGAATCACCTAGCAGGAGCCTATCCCATTATAGGGGGTAGCTCAGGGGTGAAAGGAAAAGCCTAGCATGGGCCAATCCCGACACAGATTTGCCACTGATCAGCCGGTCATTTGTATTTCATGTTGTGCACAGATTATACAGTAAAGGTAAAGGAATAAAAAGAACATAAAGTACATGATTCCATGATATAACTAAAGGTAGTCTCCTATCATTACACCAATGCATGATTTTGTTTGAGTTCTTCATATACAGTATTTCCTACCTTAAATATTCAGTAAGTTATCTCGTACTGACGTCCCTTACGAGGGACCTGCATTTCATGTTGCAGGTACAGGTGCTAGTAGCTCTCCCCAGTAAGAGTACAGGATATCCAGCTCCTGTTACCAAGCTCCAGGTTGCTTCAGAGCTTTGTGTGTCTAGAGCTTACATTTTTGCATTGTATAGTTAGTCATGAGACGGGGCCTATCCCGATCCTTATCAGATATTGTTTCTTATCTAGAGGTTTTGTAGACTGTGTAAATTAAAGTGTGGTCATGTCTTATACTTTAGACAATGTAGTTCCAACGATCTAGTCATATGTATTTCCTTTTGGCTAATTATTACTATCTACTTTCTTGAAAGTGTGTTAAATGTGAGAACCCCTTATAATATGTATAGAAAGTGCATGGGTACAGGTTGATTCTCCCGATCCTTATCGGCAATGGATGTCAGTCCACTTTAATGGGACTTTATGGCATGACAAAAGTAGTATCAGAGCCAGTCATATTAGGGAGTCTACAAAGCCGTGTTTATGTAGATTCTTGTTTATCGATGTGTTGTGCACCACATTTATAAGCAGGATGCTACGTAACATTTAGGAGTTGTTACCTTCGTTTCATTCTTTAGATCAGGTCATAGAGCCAAGTATAATAGGTGGATTGTTTCTAACCTCTAAATTGTTTTGTGCAGCAAGTACACCAAAAACCAGGAAAAACAAAGCCAAAGGTAACGAAGTAGAAATGGTAGTTGGTATACCCTGTTGGCTGAGACAATGAAATGAGGCTTAAGATGATTCTCTGTCACAGACATCTCCAACTCCTCCAGCTCCTGATGAACCAGGAAGTAGTGAAATTCCCCAGAACCACCTATTGATGCTACCATGCAGGATCTGAGAAATGCAGTCCAATTATTGAATCGTATAGACGCTGGCCAAGATCAAAGATAGGAAGGCCCAACTATAGGTGCAGATGGTGTGAATAGGGCAACTAACACGAGGATATGTGACTTCCTTAATTTGGACCTTCTATCCTTCGCCGAGTCAGATCCTAATGAAAATCCACAAGACTTTATTGATCAGATCCAATGCACTTTAAATGTTATGCATGTGAGTGGTATAGAAGCTGTTGAGCTAGCAGCATACTAATTGAAGGGTGTGGCTATATTGTGGTGTGAAGCTTGGAAGCAATCCAAGGTTATAGATGCATCTCCAACTACCTGGAAGGAGTTCAAAGCGGCATTTCTTGACTATTACTTACCATTATAGATCTGAGAGGCCCATGCAGATCAGTTCTTAAATCTCCACCAAGGGATTATGAGTGTAAGGGAGTATAGCCTCCAATTTAATTCCCAGGCTAGGTATGCTCCTAATGTAGTTTCCACTATGGCAGATAGAGTTCACCGATATGTGGATAGGTTGGATTCATATCTAGTTAGAGACTGTCCTATTGCTTCCTTGAATAAAGAAATGGATATAGTGAGGGTACAAGTTTTTTGTATAAAAACTAGAGGATTACCAGCAAAGAAAAAGAACATAAGAATTAGAAAGGGGGTCATCCAAGAGGGCCAGATCTATGGGGCAGTTTACACCATCCCAAGGTGAGTTTAGGCCTCGATTTCCTAATAGACCGCCTAGGCCATCATCCTCCTACTCTGAAGTAATTAGTTTGGGCAACAAGGTGAGAGACAAGGTGCACGGACAATAGGATATTCGGCAGGCCAGCAAATGACTCCTAAGCAGCCTTGTAAATAGTGTGGAAGAAGTCATTCATGTATATGTCGTGTTGGGACAGATGCTTGTTATTGGTGTGGTGTGCTAGGGCATATGATTAGAGATTGCTCAAGGAGATGTATGGGTGATGTAGCACAATCTACTAGGTCATTTGTTGCATCATCATCATCAGTTCCTCCATTAGGTAGGGTCAGCAAGCACCTACAGGTCGTGGTAGAGGTGGTAGAAGGGCACCTAACTCTAGTGGAGTCCAGAATCACACTTATACTCTGGGAGTCGGCAAAATTTGGAAGCTTCACCAGATGTGGTCACAGATACATTATCCATATTTTCACATAATGTACATGCATTAATTGACCCTGGTTCTACACTATCATACATCACTCCACTAGTTGCTGGGAAGCTTAAGAGAACACCCAAATTATTGAACAAACCATTTGAAGTGACTACACCAACCAATGAATCTACTTTCGCTAGAAGGGTTTATTATGACTGTGCAGTAACTTTTTGTGACCGTGACACATTGGCTGACCTTAGTGAGCTAGAAATGGTGGAATTCGATGTTTTAATGGGTATGAATTCGTTGGCTTCTTGCTATGCCACTGTCGATAGCCGAACTAAGAGAGTGTACTTTCATTTTCCAAATGAAGTAGTTCTAGAATGGGAAGGCAATATTGGGGCACCAAAAGGTAAGTTTATCTCTTATTTAAGGCAAGAAAGATGATATCTAAGGGGTATATATGTCACTTAGTTAGAGTAAGGGATAAGGAGACAGAATCGCCAACTCTTCAATCAGTTCCAGTAGTGAATGAATTTGTTGATGTGTTTCCTGAAGACCTTCCAGGTTTACCTCCAGAATGAGAAGTAGATTTTGCTATTGACTTACTTCCAGGCACTCAACCTATTTACATCCCTCCATATAGAATGGCCCCGGTAGAATTGCGTAAATTAAAGAAGCAGTTAAAAGACTTATCGGAGAAGGGTTTATAAGACCTAGTGTCTCTTCTTGGGGTGCACCAATGTTATTTATACGTGAAAAGGATGGAACCTTGAGAATGTGTATCAATTATCGATAATTAAATAGGGTGACAATGAAGAATAAATACTCCCTCCCCAGGATTGATGATTTATTTGATCAGTTATAGGGTGCCAAATGTTTTTCAAAAATTGTTTTGAGATCAGGTTATCACCAAGTGAGAGTGAAGGAGAAAGATATACCTAAGACAGCTTTCAGAACACGTTATGGCCTTTTTGAATTTCTTGTTATGTCATTCGGGCTAATGAATGCACCAGCTATTTTTCTGGATCCAATGAACAAGGTATTCAAGTCATTCTTAGGTGTGTTCATGATAGTATTTATAGATGATATTTTAGTATATTTAAGATCAGAAGAGGACCATGCAAATCATTTAGCATATTACGACAGGTGTTATAAGTTCTTTATGATCGACAGTTGTATGCCAAGTTTTCTAAATATGAATTTTGTCTAAAATCAGTGGCATTCCTGGGTCATATTGTTCACCTGATATGTATATGAGAATGAGTATTAGAAAATACGATTAGAGGCGAAAATATTGAAAGAATACGCTCGGGTTAATAATTGCACGCTTGCTGCCCGTATGTTGTTTTTTTTTTGTAAGATTGCACTGCTAAGATGTATCTATTGGCTGCTATACTAGTTTTACCACCTATTATATCGTAGATAAATATTTGGAGGAAAGGAAGGTTATTTCGAGGTAATAGCGAGGTTGTACAACGAAGTATGTAAGGTTACTTGATTTTATATTATTTGGCTTGAAATATAGATCCCTCTTTGGCATATAAAGACACTTACTAACTCTGATGCAACTACTAATTGTGTCTTCACTCTTTCACTTGTACTTATGCTCGCATACATAGTCATTTGCAAATCTGCATACATACTTGAATACCAAGATGCACGAGTTTTTTCTGCTAAACAAAGTTCATGTGTTGTTTCATCTCCTATGCATTTCATTACTTGTGTTACCTACTCTTTTCATTATGGTATTGTATTTTATGATTATTTACATGCCACATGTTATATCTACAGTCCTACAGCTCCAATATTATGACCACCAAAAAAATCATCTCCGAAGTAATTGAAAGATAATGTAAAGTAAGTTGCTTATTGATGGGTGGTATCCCTAGGGGTGGAAGAATCACCTAGAAAGGGTCAAACCCATTACGGGGGTAGCTCATGGGTGAAAGGAAAAGACCAGCATGGGCCGATTCTGATAGAGATTTGCCACTAATGAGCTGGTCATTTGTATTACATATTGTGCATAGATTATACAGTAAAGGTAAAGAAAGAAAAAGAACATAAAGCGCGTGATTCCACAGTATAACTAAAGGTGGTCTCCTATCCTTACACCAGTGCATGATTTCATTTGAGTTCTTACTTTATATACAGGATTTTCTTCCTTACATATTCAGTACACTATCTCGTACTGATATCCCTTACAGGGACCTGCATTTCACTTGCAGGTACAGGTGCTTGTAGCTCTCCCCAGTAGGAGTACAGGATATCCAGCTGTTGTTACCAAGCTCCAGGTTGGTTTGGAGCTTTGTGTGTCTAGATATTATATTTTTGCATTGTATAGTTACTCATGAGGCGGGGCTTGTCTCAATATTACCAGATATTGTTCCTTATCTAGAGGCATTGTAGACTATGTAAATTAAAGTGTGGTCATGTCTTGTACTTTAGACAATGTGGCTCCAATGGCCTAGTCATATGCATTTCCTTTTGGCTGGTTATTACTGTCTACTTTCTTAAAAACATGTTGAATATGAAAACCCCTTATAATATGTATAGAAAGTGCATAGGTATAGGTTGGTTCTCTCGAGCCTTATCGGCAACGGATTTCAGTCCACCTTAATGGGACTTTGGGGCGTGACAATTATGTTCCCAAAATACCATACCAAAGGCCTCTTAGCCGACATTACAAGCCTTTAAAGTCCTAAAGTGATCCTAGTCCAAGTGGTCGAAGGTCTTACTCATGAGTATATGGGAAGCCTATGGTATTATACATGATGTATGAATATCTTTTATGAGGGTGAGTGATTATGCATAGTCCCAAGGTTACATAAGAAATCATCATTGAAAGTGAGACATGGGACTTCTTTCTGTGAGGGCACTTGCATTGCATTGTTAGTATTAGACTTATTCAGTAATTGTGAATTATTCATAATACCTCACTTGTCATAGTTGTGTTGTCACATGCACTAGTCTATGTTGGTTCGCTAGATAGCTATTTGATTCTACGTTGAAAAGCAGTGTGGGTATTTGTGCTTAAGTTTGAAGTGATGTATGCTATTAGGTTGAGGTCCGTGTGTTACTGTACTACTTACATAGATTGAGTCCATCACTTGAGGATAAGCAATAATTTTAAGTTGAGAGTGTTGACGTGTTATCAAAATACAATACTTTTTATGCTTAAAACTTTGAATTTTGTGTGTTCTCAATGCGATTTTAGTTGGTTATATGTGTTTTGTGTTTTATTTGCAGTTGACTTTGGGAAGAAAATGTAGAATTGCTGATTTTGGTGAAGCATGAGACCCTTTTACGGGCCGTAGACATTCTACGGGGCTTGAAGTGGGTTTTGTGGACTATTCCAATGAGGGGTTGATTTTCAAAAGTTGTTCTACGAACATACAGACGGTCCATAGATTGGTTTATGAGTCGTAAAACATAGTTTGTACCCTAAGGATCAGAGATGAGGGACTTTCTGAAGATTCATCAGATGAAATCCCCCTACAGGCCATAGACCACGTTACGGGTCATAAAGGGGTATCGTAGATGTCAAGTCCAAGTGTTTAGCAACAGTTTACAAAACCCTGATTACGGGTCGTGGAATGCAATATGGACTGTAAACCTATTCGTGAGGCTGTCGACCCAGCTATCCTATTTTGTTTACGACTTGTATTTTAAGTATTATAAATAAGTTTTTAGGTTATTTTTGATAGAGTACATAGAGATTTCGATAGTTAGAGAGGAAAAATAGTGAGATTGAGTAGAAAACGTTGGAGAGTTGTGTGAAACACTTGTACTTTGATTTGATATTTAATCTTGTGATGCTCTTTGAAGTATGGATTTGTTTGTTCTTAATTCAATTGTGTAAGTGCTCTATTATGTTATTCCAATTCATAAGTCTTGCATCCATACAAATCATGAGTAGTTAAATCCACAACTAGGATTGTGGGAACCATGAAGAACTAACAAGGTAAAACTAGATAAATCATAATTGTTTGAAAGTATGCATGCATGTTTTAATTAACTCTCTTCGTTTTACATATTTTCTGATGGTGGCCAACATTAGAACCCGTCGAGTGTTACTGATTGGACCAAGATAGTTATGAATAGGAAAAAAGATTAATTAACAAGATTCGGTTGATGTGTTCTTATCTAATCAACCGAACTGGGCCAAGGGGAGGTCGTATTGGAATAATAGGTAAAGGTCAGTAATGCACACTATGGAGATGGGCCAAGTCACGTAATGAAATTCACCTCTCGCCTGGACCAATGGATTTGGTGAACTTAACTTACCATCCTGCATGCTACACACTAGAAAGAAATTAGGTTCTACAGTGATACTAAGTTAGAGAATCATGGGGACCATAAAACCCTAATTTCTCTCCATATTAATTAAACTCTTGTCTTCTAGTTTGTTTTAATTTTCTATTCATTATTGCAACCCCTCCCCCCTTGAAAAATTAAGTTGGTTAATGACTCAAATCGCATTAATTGAATTCTCCGAAGTCTATGTATTCTCTTGAGTTCGACCCTAACCTTGGTTAGGTTCTATTTCTTGACAATGATTGTTTTATCCTCAAAAAGGAGATATAACTTGGGAGACATCATAGAAAGGTGGATGGGGAAAACTAGTGGGCTCTTCATAGTTAAATCTGCTTACATGAGCCTTAGAAAGAAAAAGTAATTTCAATAATGGACAAATTGTATATAGATGCAAGGATTGCCTTTTGAGATTGCTTTCTTCCTCTAGAGAATATGGAAAAGAAGAGATACTACTGATGACAACCTTCAAAGGATGAAAATCTAGATGGTGTCAAGGTGTTACTGTTGTGAGAAGAAGGAGGTGTAAACAATGGAGCATGTTTTTCTAACAGCTTCTATAGCTTTTGAGCTATGGAAACAATTTGTTACTTGTGCATGTATTAATGTAGAGAACATGCATCCACAACAACCATTATTGCACGGTGGGATACAAGCACCTAGCAAACTGGATAAAGTCATGAAGATCATTCCAGTCATAGTCATGTGGAACCTGTGGAAGAGAAGGAATGCTCTGAGGTATGGTGAGGAATATTCTTACAATGGGATGACATATCAATGTCACAGAGCAATATTCTACTTCATCAGAAGGAATTTTCAATAGTTCAAGGAGGTACCAGTGAATTAGATGGATACTGTAGAAGTTTTGAGGAATTATAGGACAAGGCTATACTTTCTAAAAGTCATATAGATGCCACCTGAGGAAGTTTGGATGGTGTGTAATACTCATGGAGTCAACAGAGCAAATCCTGGGCGAAGTCCCTATGGTTTCTGTATTAGATACAGAGAAGGTAATCTTCTATATGTAGAATCTAAATTGAAGGGGATATGTACCAATATGGAGGCTGAAGCACAAGCTATATGAAGAGCACTATTATACTTTAGGGACACATGATTACTAAAGTTCATAATTCAGACAAACTCCATAGCAGTTAAAAGGATACTGGATAGGGAATGGAAGATACTTTGGGATATAATAGAAATAGTGAAAAATACATAACAAGTAATGCAACAACTGGAAGTGAAGATAAAATACATGTACAGAGAAGCTAATCAGTTAGCAAATTTAATAGCAAACGAGGCATTCTTACATGCAAACAAGAAGTAGTATCATACATTCTTACAATTACCAAGCATGGAGAGAAGAATTCTAAATACAAATAAACACAACAAGAATTCTAAATACAAATAAACACAACATTCCTTCATCAGAGTGAGAACCAGAGCCATTTGTAATATTTTCTTATTAATAATAGAGAATTTGTGCTGAAGCAGGCACCTCTCCATCGACGTGCCTGCTTTAACTGTCTGCTTCTTCTTCTTTATTATATGGGACCCATAAAAAAATTTTGGGGATTTTTTAGTTGAATATTTTTAAAGCAATTGCCTAGGAATTTTATAATATTATCCCTAACAACTAATTTTCACAATTTCTCTTATTAATAAGAGAGAGTTTGTGCTAAAGTAGACACCTCTCCGTCGACGTGCTGCTTCAGCTGCCTTCTTCTTCTTCTTCTTTATTATATAAGACTCATAAAAATATTTTGGGGATTATTTAATTGAATCTTTTTAAAGTAACTGCCTAGCGATTATATAATATTACCCCTAACAACTAATTTTCACAATTGAAGGGCCAATAAAAATATTTCAGAGATTTTCTAATTAAATTTACTTAAAGCAGTTCATTAGTGATTTGCGATTTTGCCCTCATAAATAATTTCCCTAGCTACTTCAGTTGTTCAGTTATTTTATTTTTATAGAACCAGAAATATTTTGGGGATTTCTTAATTTAATCTTTTCAAAGCAGATGCTTAGTAATTTTACGACATTGTCAATTGAAATTAGGATAAAAATTTTAATGTATTTTAGAGTGAAAATTTAAAGTTATTTAACCATTAAACTAAAAAATTCATCAATATTAATAATATTTATTGGATATTTATTTTACATCGAATAATATGATTAAGTAATATTTGATTATATCATTAAAAATAACTTTATGAATAACTATTGAGCCCGTGCATGGTATGAGATTTTGTAACTAGTCTAAAGATAAGTAGCATATATAGGCAGAACTTGCAAAATACACAGCTAGATATGTACAAATTTTATACTTTCAAATTTGGAGCAAAAGGTTGTGGACAAGGCTGGTTCAACATCAGTCAAAAAAAGGGACACCAACTTCAGCAAAAGAGTGGAGGAGGAAAATCAGATCCGGCACAGATAGTCATGCATCCATCAAAGAGGTTGGAGGGATATTTTGTATTCGCTTTCCTTTAACTGAAACAAGTGTGAAGATTTAGGTAGAAGGAGACAAGAGAGGCCCAGGAAACAACCTCTCTACTTCTATGAGGTAGTGGTAAAGTTTGCGTACAGTCCACCCTCTCCAGACCTCATTTGTGGGATTCCACTAACTATGTTGTTGTTGCTATTGAGACAAGAGAGCCAGAATCAAGAAAGCAAAATAACACTTACAGATCGACTCTAAGACCAGATGCATAGTCCTCCAACTACGATTTGCACAGCCAGAGCCCAACATCTTGCTACAACACAAATAAAAATGATTGAGGGGAAGAAGGGAACAAACAAATGTTTAAGGAAAAGGACTCACTGATGATAGAGATCAACGGCAGCATAACAATGACAATAGCAATGAAGAATGTTCAGCACCCAGAGCAGGACAAGGAGTTTTTCGCCTTTTAACTGAAAGGACTCAAGAGGAGGAAGGGACGAAGTGGAGTAGGTGAAGAGTCACAATTAGGAAATCCTATAATAGGGACTTTTCACTTTATCCTACTGGGCCTGGGTCGCCCGCGTCCACATCATGTAGCAAACTTATTATTTTCTTCTTTAATCTATATTATATTAAAAGCGTGAAGGCCTTAGAAATGTCGTTTAAACTTTTTGTCCTTCATTAAAAGATTCCTCTTAAAATAAAATTATCTTTTCACCACTTTTTTTTGCCCTTCATTAAAGGATTTATCTTTAGATAAGATTGTCTTTTCACTATTTTTTAAATAATTATATTTTATTAATATTAAATATAATAATAAATTAAATAAAAAAAAATTCTTATTATGGTTAAATTTCTATACAAAGAATCCTTTTCCAACTAAAATTTCTATAGAAAATAGTTTTTAAAAAATTAAAATTTTAAAATAAAAAAAGAAAATGTGCAAGGAGAAAAAGCCAAAAAAAGCTTTAAAATAACCAAAAGAAGTAGAAAAAGGCTTTCAAAGAACAGATTTGATCCAAAAAAAATTAAAAAAGAATTTCAAAATTTATTTTATAGAAGCATGAATAGCTAGGAGGACCACAACATAATTATATTGTATATTGTGCAATAAAAGTTAGACAAATTTCTACTTTATGTTATTTAAAAGAAAAGTAAGGGTACTTTCATCTTTTGGCTCAATTTTATTTCTTTACACCGTTCTTCTCGATCGTTCTACCCTTTTCTTTCTTTATCTCTCTCCTTAATTTCTTTCTCATTCCTCTTCTTACATTACTGTCTAACCCCGAGAGGGCAAAGTTAATGTTTAGCAACTATCATCAATCTTTCGATCCTCTTCAAAATTTTAATAAGAAAAAGATTCATTGGAGTTTAGGATTAGTCTTTTTTAATCCTTTTAATTTTTCATCTCAAATTATCATATTTCAAAGAATCATAATATTATTTTGAGTTTCATCAATTTTAATCCACGACCTTCCGTTGAACTACTACTTAGGTCTAATCCTCATCCTGTACAAGATAGTGGCAATCTTGCTATCGC
Organism: Solanum clarkiae; assembly: GCA_011800125.2. Lineage (NCBI taxonomy): Eukaryota > Viridiplantae > Streptophyta > Magnoliopsida > Solanales > Solanaceae > Solanum > Solanum clarkiae. The sequence goes on along the minus strand of JAABOM020089105.1, from coordinate 3,622 downwards.
CAATGTCACTTCTTTCTTTAGATTTTGTAGTTCCATCTTCACTAGCCTTCGTGTCTAGGTACTCATGCTTTACTTTATGATTTTGATTTCAAAACTCTCCTCTATAACCTGTATACAGATCTCAATTTTTGGTTGTTTATAATATCAAAGACGAATTTGATAGTATAGAAAACTCTATATGTTTATTGTTGTGATGAAGAACAGTTGTAATTTCAAGTCGTGGTGTATTGAATTATTTAAACTTGATCTTTTATTGTTATGTTGCTTTAATTGTTACTGCAGGAGAGTTGATAGTTATACTATTAATGGTCGAGTCAAAATTTCTAGTATGTACTCATTCGATTTTGCCTTTTTCCTTTTTTTTTTTAATTTAAGTTTTGGGGATAGTAGAAGAATCCAGTTGCAAAATACTATTGTTTTCTAATTGCGTTGTTGATTGACAAGTTTATAACAGTTTGATGTAATTTACTTGTGGGAGAAACTTTTTAGGAGAATTGGTCATTCAATCTTGTGAACTAATCAAGACTGAAATTGTTAGAATAAGAGATACGAATGGAGACAAATAATTGGCTATGGGGCTAAATTGTTTGTACTTACTTGAATAAGGAGGACTATGTTTGGCTATGGGGCAAAATTGTTCGTTTCAGAACAAGCTTTGCCTTCTATGTATGAAGAGCTTGAGTATAGAAAATTGAGGATGAGTTAAGAACTACCAGGTAATCGCTACAACCACGACCTCAAAAATCACCACAACCAACTATTACCACTAATAATTACTACTTACGATCATCATCACCAACCTTTAATGTTATAATAACTAACAATCACTATTGACAATTACCAACTGTAATCACTACTATATATCATGAAACCACTATTAATTATTATACTATTATCCATCATAATACTTTTGTTCTCACTTAATGACTTAGTTTTTTCCCTTTTTAATATGTTTTATGATTTTTTTTAATTTTTTTTGCATATGCTTGCATTCACTGAAGCACATTATTTGTTGTTGATTGTCATGAATTTTTCATAAGTCACTGAAGCACAATGTTTGTTGTAAATTATCATGAAATTTTTATAAATGACTTTTTGTTATTACAAATTTTCAATTATTGTAGTTTAAATTTATTTTGAAATTGGTGATATATTTGTGCAAAAGCAATGATCCTGTAGTATATCAATTTTCGTTGTATAGAATCACATGTGTCTTTAGTTTTTAGGTTCTTTTCTCACTGCATGTGTAGGTTTTAAGTTAGTTGAATACATTAAAACTAACAATAGCTTATTGTTCATATCACTCTTGCTAAATGTATCAACGCTAGAGGTGATTATAAGTATATTAATTTGACATAGGTGATTAATATTTTTTATATTGCACATTTTACAGGCACTGATAGCGTGTGTATTAAGATAACTTGGTACACTTATCTTATTCTGACTCTTTCTCTTTTACTATTCTTATGGTTATAGAGGGGGAATAATTTATTAATTTTTAGAGCTTCAACATTGATAACATTTATATGTAAAATAACATTTAACTACTTAATGATGAGTCTTGACTACATAGTGTTTCAAAGATTTGCTAGAAGCATATTTAATACTATATATTTTACACGTCTACATGTTGTTATGTGGAGATTGTGACAATTTTCTACAAAAATTATATATTTTTTGTGTGGAGACTTTGTTGTTCAGTCAGCTAATGTGTGCATTTAGGGAATCCACAACTTCAAAATCTCCATTTAAAAATTAATTTGATTTTTATATAAACACATATGCTCATCTAATGTAAGGTGGAGAATTGAGGATGATAAATGTTGGTCTAAAATCATGCAATAGATAAACTTCTTATTAATTGCTTTAAATGTTTCAGATAAAGAGAAAGTTTAGCAAAATATCATTTTCTATTTACTGTTTTAGTCTTTTAGAAAATTATTCCTTCATTTACATGTTCAGCTGAAATTTTGATTATAACAACTTTGATGTTATATTTGTAACTTAACAGAAATTGAAAAATCAAAGTAATTTAAAAGATTCAAATAAATGTGTTTGGGGTAAAGCTTATGCCAAGTACATGAAGTTGCAAAAATAAGGATACACAAAACAATATTGAAAAAACTAATATTATGAATTGATACTCTAGCCGTGCATTTTAAAGTGTGAAAAATCTTTGATGTCTTGTCTGTGGATCAATAATCAAAATAAAGGTAATTATTTTATGTCCAGACTATATTTTTTTCTTTAAAGTTGCATACGTTTTGTATATTTAAACAATGTTATTTTTTTTTTTGAAGTATAATAAATAAAGAATCTAGTTTCTTTGTGGTGTAATACGCATAAGCTTTGTGCTTATAAGAGAAAATAAATGGTTCTTCTGTTCAGTCGATTCTGTTATATCTAGTAGTTGCTCTTGTTGAAAATTTTTGTTAACATGTTTTCTTAGAAGTATATTGGATTTGTTGTACTATATTTTTTTCTCGATTGAAGCTTTATAGATCCATTATATCCATGAGAAAGAGATCTTTTCAAGGAAAGACAAAAGAAAGTTTTATAACTGTTCTGAAGCATATGACATATGTTTAGGTGTCACAAAAATATCATTGATGACAATTGTGAAAATAATATCAAGTGGTTCTAGCTAAGAGGAATCAATTACTAAGTAATAAATTTCATTTGCCTGTCTACCTCACACAAGGTAACAATAGGGCCTGCATACATCCCCACCCTCTTCATACCTTATTTGTGAGATTACACTAAATATATTATTGTTGTAAAGTTGAATGGGAGTGAAAAACCTTGACAGACTTATGGAACTCATGATAAGGTTGTTTACATTTGGGTGGTTCTTCAGTTTGAAATGCACTCTCTTGATAGCTTTAGAAGTTAGAACCATCTAATGCAAGATTTCTTTTTCCACTCTGAACCATCAGTTTCTTCTTCCATCCCTCTTGTTGTTTCAACTACAACAACAACATGAATTCTTTACAAGTCTTCAGAATTTCAGGTATATTTATTTTTTCAGATTTAACTATAAATTTTTTTTAATTTTCTATAAATTTGAATTTTATGACTCAATTCATGGGATGATGTCGTTATTATTCTGTCTAATTAATCACTTCCTTAGTTTGTGGATGATGTGAAGGTTTATATAAAAAAATAACACAGATTTGAGTTCACACTTTCTGGATTTGAATGTTTTTTTTTATCAATAGGATGCCCTACTGATTGCTGAAGGTTATCCAATTATTCTGTATTTTAGCTCTTTATTCTCTCTATGTTACTCCTCCTCTATATTAGTGTCTGTGATATCGAGATTCCATTGGGAAGAGATAAAAAATTGAAACAACATACACAGTATATCCGGCAAGCAATTTTGTTAAGTTTAGAGTGTACGTGAAAACACTCGACTCAAAAAAATCAAAATCCAAGCACTGAAATCTAACTCAAAGAACTATGTCAACTCACAAATGTGTTTTTTGATATTGTCCTTTACCATAAGAAAAATTTCTATAAACTCACTGTTATGCCGAAAAATGACTTTTTTTTATGAAAAAGAAAATTCAAAATCGATTTAAAACTCAATTTGTTTAAGTTAAAAACCAATTTTGAAATTTTA
>JAABOM020089095.1:0-29265 GCA_011800125.2 Solanum clarkiae | reverse complement strand
GTGATTGAATGAATTGATGAATCTTTGAGACGAATTGAGATAACTCTATGAGGTTGAGGATGAGTTGATTGATTGAGCATTGAGGATTGAGTTACATGATGACTTGAGCATGTTTAAGTCTTGGGAGGAGTATCGAGCACCAAGCGGTAAGCGAGTATACTTTTACTTTAACCAACAGAACTACGTTGCCAGCGTAGGATAGTCATACAATATTATTCTGGTGACTTGTCCTGCAAGTGGGCATTTACCATAGATCCAAGAGAGAGTTGATCATCCTATGCCATGGCACGTATAGGACGGGCATGGCAACGATTCCGATTCATTGTACATCACCTAACTTATGGTGGTGGGAGGTATATCAGTTAAGAGAAGCTCCTAAGCGACTTTGATTAAACATGAGATTTATAAACCTGAGTTTACTTTCACTATGCATATATATATTGTTTGAATGTATTAAATAGTCTAAACTATTACATACTGAGCTGAGTATGAGTTGAGGAGTCCAGGTTAGTATTCTTGAGCTTATTATTATTATTATTATTGTTATTATTATATTTGAGCCGCTGGGCTTACCGTACATTCCACGTACTGATGTCTTTGGTGCTGCATCATTTTGTGATGCAGATACTGGAGATAAAGGACTTCAGCCCGCACACCGCTGAGATTCGGATCGTGCACTTCAGAGTTGGTGAGCTCTCTTTACATTCCAGAGAAGTCCTTTTTACCTTCTGTCTTTTATTGAATACTTTTTTTTCATTTGAGGTGTCTATGGCCTGTTATTGCACTGTCTGAATTGTTGATTAGAGGCTTCATAGACGTTGAGGGAGTAATTTCTTAAAAAGTATTTCATAATTTCAAACCTTTTTCTTTTGAAACTGTGAGTGAGCTTTCATTAATAATATTGTATCTATTTGAGTTATTTCTTCTGTTGTTGAGTACGATGTGACAATGAGGCCAAGTGGTTCGCTCTGAGGCTAGCAATAGCCTTCGCGTGCAAACCACGCTAAGGGTACCTTTCCGGAGCATGACAGAAATTCGTCCTGATGTGTAAATTGTGGTATGAGAGTGTTGGTTCAAGTTGAGTTCGTTATCTAATTTCTGGCTTAGTATTTACTCTTGGACGGCTGAATTTCATGTTGGTTCCTAAGTCTTATTCTTGATAGTACATCCTGATGGGGGTATAGCTCTCAGAAATGAGGTTACTTAGAAGCAATTAATGACTTTGTGAATTGTATTTCAGAGTCTTGGTTACTTTTAGTGAGGCTCCTCCTGTTGCTTTATGTTCGAGCACGAACATGATTTTTAGTGGTGAATGATGTAATGACTCGAAGGTCATTTCTTACATTTTTGATGAAATTACTATTTTTCCCTTATCGAAAGGTTGTTGTATGTCATTTCTGGTTGAATCTAAAAGTCAAATTTCGAAAACTGTGTAGAAAATTGAAAGTTTGCAAAAGAAAGAGTTTTTAAAGGATTAAAGTTTGAAATTTTGAGTTTTGAGGTCATCTTGAGTTTTATGCAATTTCTTCGATTTTATTAGCTCCGAAATGCAAAATTTGGTCTAGGAGGATGAACAGAACTAAATTTGAAGTTAAAACGGAGATTTTGGACCCAAAGTTATATTTTTAATTGAATTCAGATCATAGTCTGATTTTGGCCAACATTTGAGTTTGGAAGCTCTAATGTATATTTCGACGATTCCATCGAGTCCAAAACTTTGTTTTCTATAGGATTGCATATTTGGTTCATATTTATAGAGTTTCAGATAAGTTTTGGGGATAAAAAAAAAATGATTTGAAGGGTATAGGTGCAAGTTGACCGCGATCAACATGGGTCAAAGCCCTTTTTCCTTTATTTTTATTGCTGAAAAATATCCCTTTCTTCTCCATTTCGACTAATCCACCATTTTCTTCTATTTTGGAATTCTAAAAGCTTGGAGATGCTGTTTTGAGTAAGGTTTTTCATGGATTTTCATTTGGGTAAGCTTCCGAAACACAAATTTTTTTATTTTCAGTATTTAAATTATGATTTTAACTTAAAATTTTTGTTTCAACCCTCCAATTTTTATGAGTTTTCAAGAACATGATCCAAACTTTAAATGGTGACATCTTATTCAATTTCTACTCAAATTTTATAGAATTTTCACCCATAAACTTCATTCTTCGTGTAGAATTTGATTTTGAGCTCAATTTCTAGATTCAGAATTTTTGAAAAATAGCCTAATTTTTTTACCATTTTATCTCGGGACCTAATTCCTACTAATATGGGTATCAATTAACTCCTTTCGATGTGTATATCTCATTTTTGATAGTGGTTGGTGTTTTGGAGTCAATTTTGTGAATTCATTCATTCGATTGGCTAGTTCGTGTGCGATTCCGTTAAGATTGTGCTAATTTGGAGCATCGTAGAAGGGGAAAAGACTTAAATTTGAGTTGATTGGGACTTCGATTAAGGCAAGTGGACTTCTAACCTTATGTTAAGTATGATTGAACCTTGTATTATCCTGGGTTTAGGTGATTTGTGGCATGAAATAAGGTAGAATTATATTATAGGCTTCGATCATTGGATTTCAGATTGAGTAGTTATAAATATTGTGAATCCTTGACTTGTGAAATAATTGTGAGATTATGAATACTTGTGAACTGGGGGATTATTCGGTTTTCTTTTGATTGATTTGGCTTAGACTGAAACAAGTGAACCCTAACTCTTGTTGAGTTGATTGAAATATTCTAATGGATATGATTTGGGTAATGAGAAGGAGGAAATGATAATATGCAATACAAGAAAAAAGACTTTTAACGACAATTTCTTAACGAAGAAAAATGAATCTGGTCGCTATAAACACATTTATAGAGACCAAATTCTTTCCGGTCGTTATAAATATACTTATAGCGATCAAATTTTTTTTCGGTCGTTATAAATATACTTATAGCGACCAAATTCTTTTTCGATCGTTATAAATATACTTTTAGTGACAAAATAATTTTCTGGTTGTTATAAATACACTTATAGTGATTAATTTTTTTTATTGTTAAAGATAACTTTTAATCCAACATTAACAAAGAGATAAATTTGATCATTAAAAATATAACATCCCATCGTTAAAATATATTAGTTAGTGTAAAAATGTATTTTAATTAATATGAGTGCAAAGAGATCAGACCAAATCATGTTATAAATATAACAAGTGGCGTTTTTTTAACATTCCATCAAGCTGATAAGAATCTTCCAAAACATAACATCTTGTCGTTAAAACACATTAGTTAGTGTAAAAATATATTTTAATTAATATGAGTGCAAAGAGATCAGGCCAAATCATGTTATAAGTATAACAACTGGTGTTTTATTAACATTCCATCAAGCTGATAAGAATCCTCCATCTTTTATAATATTACTTATTTCATAATAAAAAAAGTTTGATAAAAAGAAAAAAATATTAATATATTATTTTCTAATAATTCTATCCATCATTCTTATTATATTCAATTATATAAAATTTTAAAATATTATAACAACATTAAGTTACAATCTTTTAGGCTCAATTTTTTTAATTTAAATATTTTCTTGATATAGTTTCTAATATATATTTTTTATTTTGAGTGACAATCTATTCATCTTTTCTTGACTTTTTTAAGGATGCAAGGTAGGTCAAAACAAAAAATTAAAAATAGAAGTAATAATATTAAATAATAATTATGAGCTTATGAGGTTAATTTAAGGTAGAAAAGTTATATAAATTTGATAGCAAGTAATTTTCTTAAGAGGATAGTTGTTTCTCCACTTGCAAATTACGTCAATCAATAGATTTTTAAGAATCAGTATTCATTAATATGTTTCTTCTAATAAAAAAATATATCTTGTATCGATTTTTTTTCATTATTGGTTGTGAAACTAACAGGTGTATACAAAGAAAAATTATTCGTTTGAGTTAGAAATGTATAAGGGGAAATTTTACAAACAGACAATTTAAAAAGTTTTACATGATATATAATCAACTACTAAATTAATTAAGAAATAGTAATTTTGTTTAATTATTTAAAATTTAAGATGATATAATTAATTTGTATCTCATAATATTTTAGTGATATTGAATGATTTATGTTAGGTGAAAACTATTAGTATAAAAAGTGAAACTAAAAGAAGTTAGAGGTTTTATCCATGAATTGATGTGCAAAAAGTCAATAACTTAAGGTGCAAAATACAAAACAAAAAAACTTTATATCTAGAAGTAGAAAGCTTAACATTCTTTTTATTTGATTGTGAGAATAGAAACAAATTTTATATTTCATCGTAGTTAATCTTTGATTTTGCGAAAAAGAAAAAAAAGAGATAATAGTTATTAAGAGTGTTACTAATAACCTTACATGAAGTTTTTATACTTGTTTTCTGATAGATCCTGCAGTTTGAAGAACTCATCCTCAGAGAAAGCGTAAAGAAGTATAAGCAACGGAAAATTTTTGAAACACAGCAAGAATGCATTTCATATTTAAGAAATTGTTTAAAGATATTCTAGTTTTTTTTTTTTTTTACTAAGAGTTAAAAATATAACATTATATAATTTGTATATTTATATTTTTGTATTGTTACGTGATATCATTCTTTATAGTTAACTATGAAATTAATATGAATATAATCAATTTGTATGTTTTTATATGTGCACATATTAAAAGTATGCACTTTTGCTGATCTGATGTATGATTATAATTAAAGTTTTACTAACTAGAACAGAAGGCGGTCTTGGAGTAACTGTTAAAGTTGTTGTCATGTGACCTTCTAGTCACAAGTTCAAACCTTGGTAACATCCTATTGCAGAAATACAAGGTAAGGCTGCGTACAATAGATCCTTGTGGTCGGGCCCTTCCTTAGAAGTGCACCGGCCTCGTCTTTTTTTTTTTAATAACTAGAACATCAATTAGTGAAGGAAAAATTTGATTGCTGAAAAGGGATGTAACAATCGAATTTTTATCGTCGTTAAGGCTTTTTTAACGACAAAGTTTTTAACGACTAGCAATGACGGGAGTTTTACTGGTCGTCATTGACTAATAATAACCGAATTTATACTTTTAACGACAGATTTTTCCCTCGTTAAAGATCTATTTTCTTGTGGTGATATATGACTTGAATTATGAGATGATATCCATTGTTGTTGACTTAGACTTGGCTGATACTATTGTGAAATGAACTTGCATTGCCATTGTTGATAATGTGAAATTGTTCATAATATTTTGATTATTGAACTTTGAATATATATTACATGGAATTGTCAATTAAATATCTCTATGTGAAATGTTGAGCTAAATGCTTATGTTGAGATATTGTTGAAAATTATAGAACTAATTGCTTGTGAAATAATAACTTAAATGATGAATTGTCCTAAGCTATGATGACTAAGGGTAATTGAAAGTATTTAACTACGTTATATTGTGATTCTTATGTAATGTGTTAATGATGATTCAAATGTTAAAAGATAATGAAATGGTTGATAAATTATGAATAAAAGAACTATGTGGACATCTTGCATGCATTCATGATTGTGAACGTGATACTCATGATATGATAATATTTATGTGCTTGAAGTTTTATTTGTGATGAAAAGTCTGAAGGGAAATGGTTCCGGATGAAAAAATAAAAGAAATAAAAAGTCGAAGGGAAATGGTTCAGGCTAGAAAAAGAAAAGAAATGAAAAGATGAAGAAAAATGGTTCAAGCTAGAAAAAGAAAAGAAATTAAAAGTCAAAGGGAAATGGTTCTTGCTGTAAAAAGAAACGAAATGAAAAATCAAAGAGAAATGGTTCCGGCTAGAAATGAGAGTAAATGATAAAGGAAAATAGTTCCAGCAGATACATGGCTATGTGTGGCCCCCATGGATCCACTCTCGAACTCTACTCATTACACAACCCATAGTTTGGGATATGTAGAAATTTTTTCTTCAAATTTTTTCCAAAATTCATGGACAAATAATAAACCTCTCAATGCTTGTATAATTATTTTCAATCCTTTTCTTTCCTTCCTTTGAAAACCTTGAAACCCAATCTCATCAATTAGTTGATACTAGGACAATTTTTTAGTTGTGCTTTGCTTTATTCCTTTCAATATTTTTGTTCTTTGTTATGTTCAGATTTTAATTTTATTTCATTTCTCATTATGTATTCACATTATCCTCTTAAAATTCCATTTCACGACACCTCATTTTCAAACCTATTTCACGTTTGTTTAAGGTTTATCCTTTTCTTAGTCATATGTATCCTCATTTTCATCATTTACCAACACTGGGCAATTTTATGAGTGATGGTAATCTCAACTCACTCCATCTTATCTCATCACAAATCTTGAAGTACTTTTGAGGTGATTCTTGTGCAACCCAAGATATATAAGTAACTAAAGAACCAAGTTCGATCACAATTTTTTCTTAACCCCAAATTTGCATAAACTTCATTATAATGTTGATGGTCCGGACAAAATTAGTATGTCAACTTCTTTGTCCAAAAACTCTTTCATCATCTTTGGTCAAAAAGTGACAGTTGTTGACATCGAATTTTGACCTTCCTTTCTTCAAATTACATTTTGATTGAGTTTCTAAGTTAAAAATTATATATTTTTTTAGTAATCTGTTATATTTACGATTTGATATTATTACTGTTGTTATTATATTTATTAGTATTATTATTATAAGTCTTAAAGTTATCACCTTTTTTTAAAAATAAGCAAAATCATACGAAAAGAAAAAGGTGGATTACCTTTTAAATTTTCTAACTTCACGCTTCTTACTTATTAAAGAAGTTAAATATTTTAGCTAAATCATCAACAAAAGTTGCAATATTAGCATTTTATTTTTTTTTACATATTAATTATATATTATACTAGTTATTAAATTAGAAGCTCAAAAGAATTAATTTAAAGAAGGAAATGCTCAAATATTTCAACTAATTAGGCTGCCAAATTATCCAAAAAGATCCAATTTGAGGCTTATAAGTCTTAAAGTTATCACCTTTTTTTAAAAATAAGCAAAATCATACGAAAAGAAAAAGGTGGATTACCTTTTAAATTTTCTAACTTCACGCTTCTTACTTATTAAAGAAGTTAAATATTTTAGCTAAATCATCAACAAAAGTTGCAATATTAGCATTTTATTTTTTTTTACATATTAATTATATATTATACTAGTTATTAAATTAGAAGCTCAAAAGAATTAATTTAAAGAAGGAAATGCTCAAATATTTCAACTAATTAGGCTGCCAAATTATCCAAAAAGATCCAATTTGAGGCTTGAAATGCAATAGCCCAAAACTTCAATCCATCGGCCTCTTCACAACAGAATGCCTTAGAGTTTTCATTTTTATCTGTAGTTTCACTATCTAAAATAACCGAAAGGCTCCCTAAAAGTTCTAAACTTCTTAGGTTCACTTATTTTTCCAAAAAGATCTAAACAGCCGGACCTTCATTCTTCTTCTTTCATTTTCAGAAAAGCAACAAAGCTTCACCAATCATGGACAGGGCTTTCCTCTCTCTTTTTTTGTTATGTCCATCTCAATCATGGGGAGGACAAAGTCAACCCAAAAGTTTCCCCAACATCCAATTTTTAGATTTCTTGAACAAATTAAATTTCAAAGTACAAAAATTCAATTTTCGACTCAAGAAGCCCTAATTTTCGTCTATAAATACTACTCTACATCTTTTGCCAGAGGAGGAGTTTGGAATACCCACAAGAACACCACCCTTTTACTAGCTACAATCGATCTCTAGTTTTTCAAAATCGCTTATCTTTGTTTTCTTTCTGATTCTGTCTTTTAAAAAAAATAATTAAATTTGGGTTTGATGGACCTATTTTATTAAAAATATGTGTAAGCCATTGGGCTTAAAAAGAACCCTACAAAAATGAGGTGCAAGTTTAAACGACCCAGCCCATTTAAAGAATATATAAAAAAAACTAGCAACCCTAAATCTTAAGGTTTCCTTTCCTGCATCCTTCATTTTCTCTCGTTGTCCGCCATTGCCATGTCCCTTTGGTTCCCAACCAATGCATATTTTTTGCTCAGCTTGTGGGTTATGAACTATTCATCCTTGCTTGTGTGGCCTGCTCGTTCACATCAATAAAAAATGCATGGTGATGTTACTATTCTACACACACCACTTTTTGATCTACACAGATTCTCTTATTTGTTAATTTGGTTTCGAGTTCAAATTCTGAGATTGAATTTAAGTCTAAATCTTGACGAAATGTCCCCTGCTTTGCTCCCTAGAAGAGGTTAGTAATTTCCCGAACTGCGGTTATATCTCATTTGGTAGAATAAATATGGTAGATCTTTAGTTTAGTTATTTTGTTTAGTTTTAACTTCTTAAATTTATTTCCTTTGTTTCATTAGAATAGTCTGTTCAGTTTATCATCTTAAATCTATTTTTTTCTCTTTATTTTGATAGAAGCTAGCATTTTCTTTACATCTCAAGTATATTTTTAAAAAATGCCTGACTGTTCAAGTCAGTTCATTATAGTAAAAATGCTCGTTTAATCACCTGAGATATCTTATCTAGTTAAATCCCTAACTTGGTAGCCAACAATCTGCTTTTCTAGATACCCCATTAGCATTGAAAAATATTTTTAATAACTTATTATTTACTCCTATATTTATATAAGCATGTTTTAAATTAGTCAAGCTTGTTTATTCATTTCTTTTTAATCAGAGAAGCATTAATTTAAAAATTGGTACTCTATCTCGTTTAGGTATTACTATGTTAAATATTTTTGTTATGCAAGTACATCACATTGTTAGTACATGTTTGGTTTTTCAAAAAGAAAATAATAAATAAGATTACGGCTTACATTAATCCTGATTAAGTGTTAAAAGATAGGTCAACTTACAACTCTATTTCATAAACTCAAACTCGTGAAAAAATAATTTTTGCTTGTAAATGTCCAAATCGTTGCTTTCATTAACTTATATCTACTAATATTTATTTTACTCGGTGAATTTTGAAGCCCAAATTATTTAGTTATAGGGTGTTTCTCTTAAAGTACTTTTAATATGTCTTCTAGCTATATTTGTACTTATGTCATATTTGTAGTCAAGTCTTAACAATTTTTTTAAAGTTGCGATAAGTATTATTCCACTCTTTTGGGTCTTTATATATAAAGTTAGTATATTTTAAAGTTTTAAAATAATATTTTTTCCCTAAAGACTAATTTGCGTCCAATTATAATAAGTACTAATATTTTTCTAAACTTTTTAATAATGTATTTTGTAGTCCACTTTTGATTATCCTAAGTTTGACCAGTAACTGTTTATACCAGATCTTAGCTAACCGGCCCCTTCCCTTTAGAATAACTAGAGCCCTTACTTAGAATCGCATAAGTTTGGTAGACCTTAATTTGGAGTTAACTTAGCATCACTTTAGCAAAATAAGTATCCTAATTTACGTCAAAAGTAATTAGGTGGCGACTCCTTAAGTTAATATATAGGAATCACCAATATATTGTACACCGCTTGACCTCGATTTAAAATGGGGTATAACATTTATAACAAAAACCATACTCCATATCATGTTGGTCGAAGAATTTGAAAAACCAAATTGGTTAATGCTGATTCATAAATAATACCTCGAAACTCTGTCATAGGTCTTTGTCATGTCAAGCTTCATAATGAAATTGTTGTAGGTTTATACTCCGTCATGTTATGCACCATATCCTTAGTAACAGTAATTCCCTCTAAGGTAGATTATCTTTGATGAAACTAGTCTCATTAGGAGAAATTAGCTTGCGCATCAAAGTGATCATTCATAATGAGGCACAAATATTAGCGGTAAGCCTACAAAGGGTTACTAATTCTGCCTTAATTAGGCATAACATGAATGGTGATCATATAAAGGGTTACGAGTAGCCGTACAAAGGATGGATAGTGTTGTCATAATGAGGCACAAAAGATTGTGTTCATATAAGGGGTTACAAGTAACCTTTTGCCATAACTGGGCATAAGTAAAGTCTAGTCAACTGAAACTACTCAAAAGAAAGAACTAATGAACTAAATTATATGTTTTGATGATCTTGTTTCAAATTGACTAATCATGTACTATATATTATGAGTTGTTTCCTCCCTTAACCCTTCATTACCTGCATGTTTATTCATTCTTTGTCATCATGTTGGTTGAAAGGATTGAGTCAAGTTCTAGGTATATATGTCCATTGAGACAACACCATTTCACTCTAAACTCTGCCGCTATAGCTTCATTTAGCCATGTTGCTACTCTGATTAACATTCCTTGTTACTACGAGTGCTTACCATTGAACGTGGTGGGAATGGATAAAAGTGTATCCAGTAAAATTCTAAAAATTGGTTTGTACCTCATAATGAAATTGTAGGTCTTTTCCATGTCAAACTTCATAATGAAATTGTTGTAGGTTTGTTCTTTGTCATGTTATGCACCATATACAGAGAGCATGTAAAAATATAAAATGTTAATCCAATTAGCAAGTCACCAGGGCTGTGCAATATTCGGATCAAACCATTAATCCGAACTGATTTTTTGATTTATTTGACTATTGGGTCGGTTTGTTGGCTTATTGGGTCAACTAACGGTTTCTTTTAAAGCCATAACAGTTTACCGGTTCGGATTTTATGAATTAAATTTCAGGTGACCCGAATACCCAATAATAACCTGATCCAATAGCGTTGTATTTAACATTTCCATTTTCCAACATTCTTTTATACTTATTAGTAATAACTTATTACTTATTTATTATCACTTTTTAGTTTTCAACAATTAGGATTAGAAATTAGAATCAGTCGCACCTCTCAAGTCTAAGCTCGTAAGTCCCCTCACATATTCTTGAATCATTCGTGCCTCTCAGGTCTCAGGGTTAGAAAGTTGCAAGTTGTAAACTTGCAAGTTGCAGAAACAACTCAGCAGACAGTAACATTATAAACTTTTCACTTTCCAACACTAGTATCAGTGGGCAGAAAAGAATGTCACAATTAAATTAAAGATGCAGTGATAATTATGTACCACTTAGAGGAATAACGTTTGTGTTTAAACAACATAAGCTAAAATATAATAATATTGTATGGCATACAGAAAGGGACACATAAAATTAAGGACCGCAAGATTATAAACTTGCAAGTTGCAGGCTTGCAACAACAACTCAACAATAGTACACTACAACACTATAACAATTTAAGTATTTGTTTCAAACTTCAGCTATATGTTCATCAGTTTAAGTATTTGATCTCAACGTAAATCCTAAACTTGGATGGAGTTAAAAGATTCTCCATCGCAAGCTGATTCTGTTAAGAGTAATGAAAGTTGAAACTGACCCTCGTCATCACCGTCTCCAGAGTTAAGAGTTGAGCTTGGCGATGAGAGTTGAGACCTGAGACTTTGGTTTTAACACTCATCGCATGTCTTAGGTCTCAACTCTCATCTCCAGGCTCAACTCATA
The DNA here is from genome assembly GCA_011800125.2 of Solanum clarkiae. Taxonomy (NCBI): domain Eukaryota; kingdom Viridiplantae; phylum Streptophyta; class Magnoliopsida; order Solanales; family Solanaceae; genus Solanum; species Solanum clarkiae. The sequence goes on along the minus strand of JAABOM020089095.1, from coordinate 17,838 downwards.
ACTCCGGCGATGGCGATGACAAGCGTGAGTTTCAATATTCTTTCATTACTCTCAACAGAATCTGCTTGCAATGGAGAATCTTCCCCTTCATCCAAGTTTAGGAATCAGATTCAGATCAAATACTTAAACAGCTAAAAGCTAAGTGTTGAAACAAATACTTAAATTGTTGTAGTGCTGTAGTGCACTATTGCTAAGTTGTTGCTACAAGCCTGCAACTTACAAGTTCAAAATCTTGCGGTCCCTAATTTTATGTTTCCCTTTCTGTTTGGCATACAACATTATTATATTTTAGCTAATGTTTTTTAAATACAAACCTTATTCCTCTAAGTGGTACGTAATTATCACTGCATCGTTAATTTAATCGTGACATTCTTTTCTGTCTGTTGATTCTAGTGCTGGAAAGTGGAAAGTTATAACATTGTTGCCTGCTGAGTTATTGCTGCAAGCCTACAACTTGCAAATTTCTAACCCTGAGGCTTGAGATTTGAGAGGTACGACTGATTCAAGAACATGTGAGGCGGCTTACAGGCTTAGACTTGAGAGGCACGATTGATTCTAATTTCTAATCCTAATTGTTGAAAACTAAAAAATGCAAATAAATGAGTAATAAATTATTACTAATAACTATAAAAGAATGTTGTAAAATGGAAATACTAAATACAACGCTAATAGTATCAGGTTATTATCGGGTATCCGGGTCACCCAAAATTTAATTCGTAAAACTCAAATCGATAACCTGTTACAGCTTTAAAATAAACTATTAACCGACCCAATAATCCGACCCAATAGTCTAATAAACCGAAAAATTGGTTCCGATTAACGGTTTGACCCAAATTTTGCATAGCCCTAGTGAATTGCTAATTGGATTAACATTTTCTATTTTTACACGCTCTCCATCCTTAGCAATAGTAATGCCCTCAGTTATAGCTATCTTTGATGAAACTTGTCTCATTAGGAGAAATTATCTTGTGCATCAAAGTGATCATTCATAATATCCAACAATTTTTGTAGAACATCCCATTGACTCCATCTGAATCTGGAGAGCTGATTAAATTAATTCTAAAAACACCTTCATTCATCTCCTGTCTATTAGGAATTTTACAAAGCTCCTAGTTGTCATAATCATTTGTCACTTTTGGAAACAAATCAAGAATGCTTGAATGCATTAGTATATCTTCCTTAGTGAATAGAATCTAAAATAAGTGACTGCTATGATGTGATTTAAATGGCATAACCATGTTAAAAATAAAAGCTTAAAGATTAAATTCAAATTTTTATAGGATAAGCCTACAAAGGTCAGGAGTAATCATACATAAGGGTTACTAATTCTGCCTTAAAAAGGTATAACATGAATGTAAGTTATGAGTAACAGTACAAAGAGTTGCTACTATTGTCATAATGAGGCACAAAAGATTTAGTGATCATATAAAAGACTACAAATTTAAGATTCCTAGAGGGTTTTTTACTGCTAGTGGGTTATGTTTCAGGCGATATTTCTATGAGTTCATTAGCAAGTTTCTGAAAGTTATTAAATAATTACTTTCTTGACTTATTAAAGGCTGAGGCAGAAAAAAATCAAATCATCATTCAATAGATTAAGAGTGAGTGGAAGCAAGTCTCATAAGCAAGATAGTCACAACATAAGCAAGACAACATAGACTCTAATACAATACAAACGGTCCAAGAATGCCTCTGTATAGATTATGGGCAGGGGCTAAGACATGTATCTATATTACCTTGTTGTAATGAATGCTCCAATTACAATGAGGGATCTGGTCCTTTGACTCACGATCAAAATAGCAGTAAAAAGAATAATAAAGACAAATGATACGAACACAAGATTTTATGTGAAAAAAACTCTTTGCTTAAGGGAGAAACAATCACGACCTGTCCCACAAGATTCTCAAAACTCCAAAAACCACTAAAATGCAAGAGCAATGTAGTCAAATACAACGAGTTGTTCATTTGCACTACCCCTCTCCATTCCCATATTGCAACAACACTATCACAAGACTTTGAGCACCAACAGAACACACCAACAAGCTATACTACAATTATGCTAGATTAATATAGACTTCTACTCAAGGATTTTGAGGTCACGACAAACCAAGAATCCTAACAACAAAAGGATAGAACACACAATGATCAATATTCTTTTATAGATTAGGAAATTAATCTTTCAAAAACTCTTTAGCATAGAATACAACAGTGACTGAAGGAAAATTATACACTCCATCTATCAGGTCTCATGATCTTTCAAAAACTCTTAGGTAGAATACAACAGTGACATGAAGAATAAGTGTTTATTATGAAATGTAGTTTTTATCGTTACTTTTTAACTGTTAATTATAAACTTGAAAAATGATTGATTTGTATATGTAGATTAAATGGATGAACTTGTTTCCCACTGTAGTCACAAAAACTAGGACTGTTGAAGTTCTTGATTTTGGGACTGTGGGAGGCTCTACACAATGGGTTAAATATTAATTTATTTTTATCTTTTTTCCTAGAAATTAAATGAATATTAAAATTGCTTTAGAAAGATGCTCTAGTTTATTCTTGATCATTGAAATTAGATGTACAAAAAGTTGCATATTTTATCTCCTCTAGTAGAAGTTAGAGATTTTTTTTTCTTCATATGTCACTGTAGACAACTTGATTCAACAGTATGGATTATGGTGGATTTTTCATATGATATATTCAATGAGATTTAAAGTGGTGCACCTTCTTATTCTTGGAAGTTTCCTTCTGGTTGTACATTCAAGATCAATCTTTATTCTCGGTTTATCCATATCTTGAATGCACAACCAGTAGGAAATTTCCAAGAATGAGAAGGTGCACCACTTTAAATCTCATTGAATAGATCATATGAAAAGTTCACCATAATTCATATTTCTGAATCAAGTTGTTTACAGTGACGTATGAAGAAAAAAAACTCTAGCTTCCACTAGAGGAGATAAAATATGTAACTTTTTGCACATCTATTTTCAATAACCAAGAAAAAAATTAGATCATCTTTTTGAAGCAATTTTAATACTTATTTAATTTTCAGAGAAAAAGATAGATTAATATTTTATCAATTTTGTAGAGCTTCCTTAAGTCCCAGAATCAAGAACTTCAATAGTCCTAGCTTTTGTGACTATAGTGGGAAACAAGTTCATCCATTTGATCTGCATATACAAATCAATCGTTTTTCAAGTTTATGATTAGTAATTAAAAAATAGCAGTAATAACTACATCTCATAATAAATACTCATTGTTCATGTCCATTGCTCCATTTAGTTTCTTCTTAATCAATATTTTATGGGAGAAAATCAAATAATAAAATCGTATCAACATAATGAAAATAGTCAAAATTTTGAAATTCATGCAATGCTTAGTTTTCAATAAATAATCATGACAGTATCTTGGATCTCTTACTTACTCAAGTTCAAAATTCATGATACTGGCATGGTATGCTTCCATATGAAAGGAGGTAAGTATATAACAAGTTCTCAAAACTGTACTACTTTTCAAAAATTAATCCAACAAGTGACAAAAATACACAATTGTTACTCTACTATGCATATGAGAGATATACATATATATAACGAAGCAAAGCAAGCTTAGATCCTAGCACTAACAAGTTCTAAAGTTGCACATCATCCTAGTAGGTCCAAAGTAGATAACATCGCTTGTGAACAAAACATTAATAACATGAAATTGTTCAAGAAACTTCCTTGATCAAGAGAATTATGAATTAATTCAATTGCAGCCATTGACACAATTCCAAAATTCTTTTATGATTCAATTTGAGTAGTTGACGATTAGTATGGTCGATTCGAATTTGGAAATATTCTTTTATAACTCTCTCAATTAATATAACACCTCCAATCACTTAATGGATGTACCCAAATTGGATCATTCTTTTTCTAAAGTTCAACCATTTCATCGATCGAAGCAACAACAATCTCGAAAGTGATATTTTTCTTTCTACCACCATGATGAAATCATAATGTTTTTGTGGTGACGAAGACATTATTGGGATACTATAAGTTTTATTGATTTTTCACGACCTAGTCTCTGTCATGATGACGCCTGCTAGATCACACCTACAGGCAAGACACTTACCTAACCCCAGGGTACCTATCCTAGCTCTTTAGTCAGAACCATAACCAATACAAGAATATAAATAACCGCAACCTACCCAGAACCTAAAAGTCAACTGTAATGAGCTATAATATACGCAAGTACATATCATATACATGTATCAATAAGTGTGTGTATAGCTGTATGGATCAACTCAACCTATCCAGGAACCAGTATAACCGGGGCCTTGCCCCTAGTCCTCCCAACCTGGCCTTAAGTCTGGAAGTCGGCCAACGCCAAATGGTCTAATAATATACATAACGGTAGGACATATTCCCCGCGAAAAAAAAGAATCCCCCTAACATAATCGGCAGTGTCTCCAACCAAAATCCCAAACGGTGCTCAGATCTCAGAATCGGCATCCGTCCTTGGCTTCTAAGGTGCAGCCATCGGAACGCAGACCTCGAAGCACGTAACTCAAGGACTCGGATAATCGAACATGACTACCGAATCTCAACGGTGATGGGAAGCGTCATCTAGGACTCGAGATATCAAAGCAGTCACACTAGTCTATTTGAATCTAGAACTCTAGAGGCATATCATGCCCAGAGCGAATGAAGGCAACAACAATTATATCATGCCCAACATGAATATAAGCCATGACCTCACTACCTAGGTACCCCATATCAGGTACAACAAATACCCTAGCATCAGATGGAATAAACTAGTGCACAACAACTATAAGTTGTATATCGAAGTGTATATATCACATATCACTATAGAGCTATGCCCAACTAATTCCAAGTATATCATAACCTCATCAGCCCTAAGTGCCCAAAGTAAACAAAGGCAATGACGGTCATGACATAGGTATCCTATATGATCCAATCGTCTAGGGTTACGACTATACCATGGCACTAGCCTATACTCGGCCCTTACCAAGCCCTTTAAAAGCAACTCATAGTGTAATGTCGGTGTAAACCTAAGCTAAGGACAAAGAATCTAAACAATTAGAAGGATTCACCTACCTAGAATCACATCGCAGCCCAGCTACTACAAAGGATATCGCCTAAGGCAACCATGTGCCGACCTACTGATAATGTGCCCTTCTCAAAATAGGGTGCTAGTACCTAAGCTGATCCATGTACATCACACATAGCTTAGGGAACCCATGAGATATAACCTACACTTTACTAACAGGGTCACACTCCCGTTTCTAACATATCACTTGTATCACATGTCATAAGGCTCCCTTTAAGAGTACAACTATAACTATTCCTAGAACGTGGTGTGCTTCTCTAGTCATTAGCCACTAGCACAAGTGCATAACGAATAACAATAATAAACAGGATCATATAAATCACAGGGCAACACAGAATCATGTTTAATGGAGAAATTCTACAATAAGTACTCAAACCAGATATAGACAACCACTGCTACATCATACACACACAGAGTATATATATATATGCCAACCACCCAGAATCCCTAGAATCAGATATAGATACTAACTTCAATGAACAATGCAGTATGTAATAACTTGTCAATGTCATGAGCTAGTATATTTTCCGAGCCTCAGACCATACACACATATACAAGCAAGGGTCAAGCTCTGTGTACGCACTTTTCACATGTTCGCAACCCAACCAACCTCTTTGCGAGCCCTCTCGTAGTCATATAGTGTAAGAATTTAGTTAATATAGTAGTTATAGCCTACATAGCCTTCAATACAATAACTTTAGTCTCATATCATCATACATAGCACATACGAATACACAACCAACTATATACAATATATATTCCATAGTTCAACCCATACACAGTACATTTCTACACATTCCAGCTTAAATACGCATGTATTTCAACTCAGTATAAGATTTAGAGAAAGCCTAGCCTACTTAGCATACAATGTCTCGTGTCTCGAATCAGCCCAGTCAATCTTTTCCCTTCTGAATCAATTCCTGATGCTGCTCAATTGTTAAAATATAATTCACAAGGTCAATATGGCCATATTGGTTGTAACATCTTGAAAATTTGGAGAAATTAGGCCAAAAATGCCTAAATTGGGGAAAATAGGGCCCACGCCCAAAATCCCAAATAAACCCTAAAAACACAATCCCCATGACAACTCAAGTCTACAACCACAAATTCGGCCCAAAATGGACCCAAAAGATCGAGAAAAGGCGCAAAAATGAAGTTAACAAACTTTATTGGGAAAACATTCTTTTAAAAACTCTCGGTAAAAATTCTTAAAAACTAGCTAAATTCAGCAAACACCCGACATACTACAACATTTCTCTCAGAACATAGAACAATTTAGACTAAAGTTTCATTTAATTCCATCAAGAATCAGCTAAGAAATAAACACGCAAAGTTTTCACAAATTCTGAGAAAATAACCAGCTAAACTAATGATTTTACCTCAAAATACTACCAAATACCAGATCTAACTTCACCAAGGCGTTTTATGCAAAAATTCAAGTCACGTGGACCTTTAAATCGTCGAAAACAGACTTACGTAGTCAGAACAAATAATACAACCACATAGATTTTGATGTTTCGAATCCAAGAGTGCAGTCAGAATTCCCAACAGAGCAATCTACGAAAAAATGAGGATCTCATTCTTTCCATCTAATTTTATCTAAAAGAACTGAACGGGTCAAAATGCAACCAAATGCCCTTATCAACCAACAAAGGGTCATCTTAGACTATTTTCAACATTTCAGAGTTGACACGTCTGTTTTTACAAAAACATGCTTTTTAGCTTCTGATTGAATTCATTTTGCAACTTTTGGCTCAAATTCATACCAGAAGCCTCCATCCTCGCACCAATCACCCTCTTAGTCTAAATCGACCATTCTAGAACTGACGGAATCGTTAGAATCATTTTGAGGTTGTTTGCTTTAGTTTTATCAGAAATATCATTTTCATAGTTATAACTTCTTGTTACCTCGAAAACTTTCATAATTCGCAACCAAAACCACGCACAACCATTTCTACAGTCCCAATATGTCATAAAAGGTCGGGGATCACCATACAGAAGCTCAAACTAACATAGTAGTCGCAAAATACAGAATTGACTCAAAGTGTCACTACATCATCCCCTACTAATAAGACTTTCGTCGGTAAAAGTATGAATACAGGCGTACCTACAAACTCCAATCTACACTATGAGTATATCGGCCATAAATATAATCTGTATCCCACAATAGTTTGGTTCCTTCCCACTATCAACCACAAAATGGCTCACATGTCTTTTATTATGAATGATAGCACTACAATTTAATGTTTGCATTACATTTTACATACTTAGTACATTCCAAAAGTAGTAACGCATATTTTGCCTACATGATTTAACCATGTAGGGACAGGTGCTCTAATGTGCTACTAAAATACAAGACTTTTGATGCTTAAAACTTGGAATTTTATGTTTTATCAAAGCAATGTTAGCAAGTTTGATGTGTTTTTATGTTTACTTTACAGGATTATAGGATTCGAGATGATTTTGGGCAAAGGTTTGTAGAATTAAAATTTTGGTGATTTACAAAGCACTCTACAGATTGTGATTTATTCCACAAGACGTAAGATGATTCATAGGTCAGATCTAGAGAAAGGCCAATTTTTAGATGTTGAAAAGTGCCAATTGATAGACGAACCACATAATGCTTTACAGCTCGTATGTGAATTCGTAGGTTGAAGATCAAAAAATATGCAGAATGCTCAAGTGTTATCAGATGAGGTCACTTACAAGTTGTAAGTGAGATAACAGGTCGTAGTTAAGATCATGCCTAGAGGATTAAGATTTTAAAAAGTTTCAAAAGAGTTAGTAGACGAAACCGTTTACAGGAAATAAGCCAGAAGGTCTGTAGGAAGGTCTCGTAGGTTGAAGACAGTTTTTATAAAGTACATGGTACGAAGCCCAAGGACAGACTGTGATTCCATCTACGACCCATTACCCTGTTCGTCTGAATTACTGAATCCAATTTTCCTATTCCAATTTGGATTTGTATTTTACTTATTATAAAAGGGTTTTTACGAGCTTTTCTTAAGGATAAAGGACAAAAAATGTGTAGGATCGAGTAGAGAGACTTGAGAACCCATACTTTTGTGACTTTAAAATAGGATTATTACGTTGTGATTTCTTATGGAGAATTTTGGATTTCTTGTTCTTCAATTCATCATTGTAAGTGTTTAATTATGATATTCAATAACATAATTCTTTCATTTACAATGATCATGCATAGCTAAATCTACAATTAGGGTAATGGGAAACATAAAGAACTAATAAAGTAGAATCAGATAATCCATAATTCATGGAAACTGTGCATTTCGAGGCAATTTCTTGACTCCATTTGGCCCAGATATCCAAAGAACACTAAGAAGAATGGCACCCAAAACAACATGAACAACGTTGCGAATAATGTCATAAATAAAGCACTGAATCCAAATAATAATGACCTACCATCACCATCTGAAAATGCAAATCCATCACTACAGGATCTTCAAGTCATTGTTAACACATGGAATTAATGTCGGCTTGACCCTATGGTGGTGGATGTCACCAGAGATATTGTGTTACCTCCTTTACAGGAAGATACAAAATTTGTTATTACTAGTGGGTTGCTACAAAAATTGTAGAATAGAGGGTTGTTCACGGGCTTACCATCAGAGGATCCACATAACCATCTACCCAACATCCTCTTCATTTGTAAAAGTATGATGTGGAACCGAAATCTATCCATGGATACCATTGGGATCCGTGTCTTCATATTTTCTCTAACAAGCGAAGCGATAATATAGTTATCCGAACTCCCACAGAATTCAATCACCACTTGGGTTGAGATGCAGAAGGCATTATTGGAGAGGTTCTTTCCTAGATTGAAGAAGCTGAAATTGAAGGATCAAATCAACAACTTCAAGTAGTTTCTTGGTAATTCAATCAATACCACATGGGAGATATTTACAAAGTATTTAAGGAGTATTCCAGACCAAAAGATCATTGATGATTCCTTGGTAGAGATTCTTTTATCGAGCACTTGATGATAATTGTAAAGGGGTGGCCGACACAATCACCGGTGGATCATTCTTAAGTTGTTTATTTCTGATTGTAGATGAACGATCGAAAAAGGCAAAGACGAATCGTGCATGAGGCTCGAGAGATAAGTCGATGACTAAAAGCTCTTTCTCAATTAGTACTACTTTAGAGCAGGCAAAGATAAACGAAGAAATGATGCAAGAGTTAGGAGCATATGCAAGAATCAATACTAATTTAGATCCGAGCACACTCTAAAATAGTCTAAAAGTCATATTCCTCGGCGACCATGAGGAATATGGATTTAATACCTTTTGTATTATTCAAGAAGTAAGGCTTGGGAACCCCTACTCTAACAAGCACGCAATTGTTGATGGCAGACAGAATAGTGAAGAAGTTGTGAGGATATTGTATGACGTTCTCATCAAAGTGGAAAAGTTCATACACCTTGCAGACTTTGTGATTCTGGATTTTGAGGTCAATTTTGAATTCCCAATCTTCTTGGAAGGCCTTTCCTAGCCGCTAGAAGAGCACTAGTGGACATGGAATCAAGCCAACTCAAGCTTTGATTGAATAATGAAGAAGTTACTTTTAATATCTGTCAGTCCATGAAGAGACTTAATGATATGAAGATAGAAGTTTGGACACCTGGTAAAGTCTGAAGTAACCAAGTTGTCTAAGTTGTTTCGCTACACTAAATTAGGCATTGCTAGGGAGGCAACACAAGACTGAGACTGGCACTTAGATACCCAAGTATGTTCGTTTTGACCCCTATGCTTTGCTTTAGTTATATTTTGTTACATTGAGGATAATGAAAACTTTTTTGATGGGGTGTGGGTAGTTATAAGTCTCAGTGAAGTCTGAGTAACCATGGCTTATAACTATCCCAATTTAGGAGTCTGAGGGGTCTTGCCTCTGTTATTAGTAGCACATTGTATTAAAGTTTGTGGCATATGTGATTTTTTGTTGAAAAATGATACCCATCAAATTTATGTGAAGTTAGTGATTGACAGTGCTTGTTCTGATAAATTGAGGTTTACTTGTGATGAAAAGCATGATCTGAGAGTCTGCATCGATAGTGTAATCAGTGTCAAGAGTGTATAAGATTCTTTGCTAAGTTTCTATATTGTGTTTCGATTCAAAACTTTTCCTATTACTCTGACTAAGACTGTAGGTAGTTGATTAGGAAAGGATCTTAGGTCATTGTTCATATTAGTCCACTTAGCCCAAAAAATTAACCAAACACTTTATGTATCCCTTGGTACTAATATTTGAGCTTTACATGTACCCTTTTCTTTGTAAACACCTAAGTAACCAAGCCTTTTTTAATGTGAAATCCTGAATTTGGCACTAGTCTTTCCTTGAATATTGTGTACCTCGACTCAAACAAAAAGCCTAAGTTGAGGGTGGCTATCAAAAGTGGCCCTGGTTCGTAGGTTGGATATTGTGCATCTCAACTCAAGTCAAAAGCCTAAGCTGAGGGTGTTTGATGTAAGAAAAATCACACTAAATAGGGATGGAACTAGTGATACATGAAAGAGGGGAGGGGAAATGTGCCATGAGTGTGAGAAAAATGAATAGATGCCTAAATAATGATCTAAAAAGAAAAGAATGTGAAAAATAAAAGTCAATGAGCTGAAAATTTTGAATAGGGCACCCAAAGAGGTTTGAAATAGGAGAAGGGAAGAATGAGTTGAAAAGTGTCAATGTTGCTTGGGCTAAAGTGTGAATAATGTAGTGTCAAGGAGGATCATCAGTCACTATATTCCAAAAATATCATACCAAAAAAGCCCTATAAGCCTACGTTACAACCCAAGAAAGGTCCTATAGTGATCCTAGTCCAAGTAGTCGAAGGTCATGGTGATGAGTATAGGTTCAAGCATATGGTATTGGGGGCAGTGTTTGAATATCTGTTGTGAGTGTGAGTGATTTTGATAGTCCCAAGCATTGAAATTTGAATATATTATCATGAGTAAGATATGGGACTTCTTCTTGTGAGGGAACTTGAGTTGCACTGTTGATTCTAGGCTATTTCAGTGGTTGTGGCTTATTTGTGATTTCTTTGCTTGTCATAGTTCCCTTTTTAACTAGCTCCATCCCTTGCTTCGCCCACTACTGCTACAGTACTAAAAATGTCGCATTGTCACAAATTGATCTGTATTGGTTTGTTAGATGACTATTTGATAGGCACTAATATGTTAGTATGGTATCTGTGATTGATTTAGAAATTATGTATGTTATTAAATTGAGGTCTATGTGTTGATATATTGTTTATGTAGACTGAGTCCGTCGCTTGAGGACAAACAACAATTTTAAGTTGAGGGTGTTGATGTGCTGCTAAAATATAGTACTTTTGATGCTTTAAACTTGGAATTTTGTGTATTCTTAAAGCAGTGTTAGTGGATTTGATGTGCTTTTATGTTGATTTTGCAAGATTCAGGATGATTTTGAAGAAAAGCTGCAAAGTTTAAGTTTTTGGGTATTTACAGAGTACTTTACGGGGCTGTGGTTTATTCTACGAGTCGTAGGGTGTGTCGTGGGTCAGATCCTAGGAAAGGCTTGTTTTTTAGGAATTGACAAGTACGAGTTGTCAGAAGAGCCGTAAAGTTCTTCACAGCCTATAGCTGAGTTCATAGATTGAAGATTAGAAAATATGTTAAATGTTGAAGTGTTGTCAAATGAAGTCACTTGCAAGTCGTAAGTCTGATGATGGGTCATTGATAAGGTCATGCCTGGAAGAACAAAGTTTTAAGAATTTCAGAAAAGTTAGTAGACAAAACCGTTTACAGACCATAAGTTAGAAGACGTCCCGTAGGAAGGTTTTGTAAGTTGAAGACTGTAGTGCAGAGTATGAAGCCCGGGTACGAGCCGTGATTTCACCTATGGCCCGTAACCTCATCCGTATAAGTTATCGAATTCAGTTTTCTTATTCCATTTTGGATTGTATATTTACTTATATAAATAGGTTTTTTTAGTTTTTTTCTTAGCGGAGGAGCACAAAAACAGCTAGTAAAGAGTAGCGAGACTTGAGAACTCATATTTTGTGATTTTTACATTGAGATTATTACATTGTGATTTCTTATTCTTCAATTCATCATTGTAATGCTTAGTTATGCTATTCCATAACATGATTCTCTCATCTAAAATGATCATGCATAGCTAAACCCACAACTAGGATTGTTGGAACCATGAAGAACTAATAAGGTAAAATTGGATAATATTTAATTCTTAGAAAGTGTACATGCATGTATTAATTATTCACTCGTTTAGAATACTTTTTAACAGTGGCCAATGTTAGAACTCACCTAATTCTTACTTACTAGATCAAGGGGTAATGGATGGAATAAGAGTTATTAATAGGATTTGATGTGATCCCTCTCATCTAATCAACCTAACTAGATCAAGGGGTGGTTGCACTGGAATAAAAGGTAAAGGTTAGTAATGTCACACTGCAGAGATGGATCAAATCACGTAGTGAAATTTACCTCTCACCTGGAACAAAGGGCTTGGTAAACATAACTTACCATCTCTACATGCTACACATTGGAAAAGAATACAATTATCTGATTATACTATTAGGAATTCATGGGAACACAAGACCTAGTTACTTCTCTCGTTGATTCATAACACTTGCTTCTAGTTTAGGTTTACTTATTGCATTTGCAAACCCCCCCCCCCCCCCGGGAGATAAGTCGATTAATTTATCTGAATTGCTCGTAATTGCTCCAGGTCTTGGCCATATTCCCTGTAGGTTCAACCCTAACCTTGTTTAGGTTATATATTTTGACAACGACTGTTTATACCTTCAAATGGAGGTGTAGTTCGGCGACTCTAATAGCTATAATATTTTTTTTGTTGGACACATATAATGCATGTATAATATAATTTCAATATATTTTACAAAAAAATGTTTATAAAATATATATATAATGCAACTTTTATTGATGAATGACACATTTATCACACACTTTAATACACTTACAGTATATTTTGGAAATTTCTTACCAAACAAGTAATATATATTTTAAAACACTTATAATACATTTATGTTACATATATAATCCACTATTAATACAAGTGCAGATTTATCATAATATTACTATGTATTAATATAAATAATATGTCATAACCCGACCTTGAATTGACACCTGTTAGATCCTACCTACAGGCAAGCCAATCCAAAACCCTCAGCACTTATCCAAATAGCTAAGCATAACGATAGCTAACGACATACAAAATAAGCCAACAACAACCTATCACAAGATCTGAAAGTTACCTATATAGAGCTACTATAGATTCAAAATAGAATATGCATATCTACACGTATATAACCAGAATAGCAATATATATACAAGGCCAGTTTTTGAATACAAAAGATAGTCGTCAAAACAGAAGGAGATTGCAGAATGTCCAGAGTTGCAAATGCTCACCAATATTTCTTGAATCGTCTACGAACCCCTAACTCAGTGATTGCGGCTAGTACATAGATCTGTACCGTGGGAAGATGCAAAAATATAGGAATGAGTACCGATAACAGGCACCCAGTAGGCATCATCGGTCGACAAAGTGAAATACTATAAATATAGAAGGCTCAAATATAGAGAATTGCAGTAAATGTAGCAAATCGGAACTCTAATCAAGGAGTAAGCATGTTTGGAGAATCACTGAACCCTAACTGAACCAACCCAATAGTGTGTACTGATACTAACTGACGAAACACGAATAGGCCCAAACCACAACTATCACTGAACAGAGACATAGTGTTGTATGTGGGTGCAAGGCCCTAATACTTATGCCTATATGCTGACTAGGCTCCATCAGCCGAGAAGGTAGACCCACGTACAATCATGACAGAATAACCACGGAACCCAACTCTCAATATCACATGATCAAGGGGTCGAGATGTACGTGGGTGTAAGCCTTAGTGTCTATATTTATACGCCGACTGGATCCCCATAAGATCAGAAGGTACACCTTGCACAATCAGGGTGTGTATAAGTGTATAGATCTATAGGTAATCAACTGGGTCCTCAACCCATCCAATAACCATTATCACACAAGGCCTCAAAGCCCTATAATATCAAACGAAGCCTCAAACCCCCTTCTCAACCTAGCCTCTGCCCCGTGGGTAGTCGATCAGGGCCAGATGGTCTAACAGTACACATAACAGTGGGATGTATCCCCTGCAGGAGAAAGAATCCCCTTAACACAATTAATAGGGCCTCAAATCGAAAATGTAACTGGCGAGGTCCTCGACCCAGAACATCAACAGGTGATTGGACCTTAGAATTGGATCCGTCACTTGACATCCCAGTCATGGTCATCAGACTTAGACAACGGGGAGCTACTCCGGGTCTTAGACACTCGGACATGGCTACCGGAGCTCAGAGTGTGGGAAGTGTCATCTAGACCTTGAGGTATTGAAATAGTCACTCACTCAACTAGTCTATCTAGATCCGAAACTCCAAAGTCATATCGTGCCCAGAGTGAATGTAGGCGAGGACACTCTCAACATATATATAACACACAATCCAATCCACACAAGCTCATGTCACCATCTCTCATATAACACTAGCTAATCTCAGCCTCATCTAAGGATAACAAATGCACAAGAACTAACAGTTGTACATAGTGGTATATATCTCATAGACTAATGTAGGGTTATGCCCACCCAAAGCTAGTGCTAGTCCCCAAAACTCGTGCTCTAATACCAAGTTTGTCAAGCCTCGGGAGGGTACCCTAGACATAACCGGTACTCAGAGACTATTGCTAGTCCCCAAGCGAACCACTTGGCCTCATCACATTCATTCACACATTCTACTAATCAACGGAAGAATAAAAGGAAGTAAATGGGCTCATCATCATCTAGTCTTAAAATAATCTTAAAATAAAAGGGCTAGTAGAAAAGAACCAGCTCACAGTCTTATCAATCAACAATTCGACTCTAGTCTATGAAGCCTTTATCACTATCAAGTGGTGTCAATGACAGACCCATAGCTACCTCAATCAGAATAAAAGCTAATCAATAACTAACTCTAAAGCAAGATGAAAAATAATATATGAATCCTCCGAAGTAAGAGAGGCTCACCAATCTGTTGAACGTCCAATGATCTTCAACGATGCGCCTGCTGATGATCTCGATCCCATATATATACATCATGAAACGATGCATCCCTATAAGAGGACATCAGTACGTGGAATATACTAGTATGTAAAAAAGCCGAATCAATCGAGACAGGTAGAATAGTATGGAAATAACATCAACTCAACTCAAAAGACTAAACTCATCTCAATTCAGTAAAATATACAAGTTTAAAGTAAATCGTGCTTTTTCGAATATACATTTAGAAAGAAAGAATGGTTCTGTTAGAATTCTCATACTTTATCAATGTTACTTAGAATTCTCTTAATCGAAATCTGTCCTATCGCGCCACCTTTAAGTTAGGTGGGGAACAACAAATAGGCGTCATTGTCACACCAAACCTAAACTTGCCACGGTAAAGAACGTAGTCTGTCTATATCTCTCTCACTTGGATCCAATGAAAATTGTCCAACTATTGGAACAACAATCGCCAGAACGTGCTGCACGACTAACCTACACTAGAAAATGCAGTTCTGAGGTGACACTCGTCACCCAACTCCGTGTTCAAAGATGCTCCCAAAACTAAAACATGCACAATTATTTATCAAATCTATCTTCTTTAAACTTATGTCATCTATCTCCATAATCTATCAATGAAATTATTATGAAAAGTATATTTACATTGCCATCATTATTTTCTCAAAATATCATTTAGACTCAATGCTCAATCTCATAAACTTATTAGAATATCAATTATTTTCAAATAAAAAGATAATACTCATGTTTCAAAATAACCTCAGTATACCATCAAAACTCTCCCTCAAATTACTGCTCATGCTCAAAAGTCATATTCACGAAAACTCAATAACATATACTACAAGAAATCATCAGTATTTAACATGTTTCATATGACTATCAAATCTCAGTTTTCAAAATAAAGCATAAAAATAACCATAGTCTTCAATTAGGGTTCACGTGAATGAAGACATGAACATATATCCAAACAATTACTCAACTTCAAGAAGATTATATATGGGAAACTCATTAGTATTGTAGAAACTTAAATCAAGAATTAACTCAAGATAGTTCCTCAAGAAAACAAGTGTGTAGACTCAAGAAAAATTCAATTCTCATCTAAACTATCTATGGGACACATGGGAGAACAATCTCATGCTTTTAGTTTAGCCTTAATACCTGGGATGAAGAACTATTAATCCTCTTTAAGAATTTGACATCGAAACTTAATATCTCCAACTTTCTCTACTTTCTCCCTTAAGAATCCTCGCTTTGAACTAGGAAAAGAATGAGTTTTAAAACCCTTTGTACGAATAAAGGACCTCATAAATATGTTTTGAGACTTAGAATAGGATGGGAATTCACCAAAAGGCACTTCTCGAATTTTTTTTAAAAAAAATTCACAACTTTTACATTGGTCTGCGACGCGTCAGGAGTGCGAACCAGTGTATTTTTTGCAAAATTTCTTCCGTATGAAATTTAAACTTCCCATCAAAATTTTTTAAAAATTATAAGTATAGGTGCGCGTCCCTAGAGTGTCGCGCTTGGGGCGCGCATCAACATTGTCCGAAAATTAATTAGCAAAAGTTATTTTTCAATTCGATTACTCTAAAATCAGATCGAGGCCACTTTCCTGCTTGATTTTTCGCGCTGATTGCAAATCCGGTCTCGAATTTTCCATCGGAGCTTTGGAAGATGTGTTATGCACACAAATACGTTTTCGAGGAGTTTTGGTAATTTTTTGGGTGTTACAATTAGGCTACACATTCTTACAAATAGGAGTTAAGTTAGAATACATATCTATCACAGGGCATTAGCCCATATCCATTCTTTATCAGGCATTTTCGTAGTTCAACAGTGCCAAAACTCAGCTATTATAGTGATCACAGCTAGTACAATCTAGAACAACCACAAGTATCTCAAAATAACCGTAGTTACTCCATATGCTAAGTGTTATGCCGAAAAATGGCTTTTTGAAGAAAAATTTGAAAATCAGTTTAAAACTCAATTTATTAAGAGAAAACCAATTTTTAAAATTTTTGAAAGAAACCAGAGTCGCCACCTAATTTTGCGGATAATTAGAAAACTAATAAATATTTAAAAAGATCTAACAGAAAAATCTTTTTAAAATCCAAAGAAAGGGTTCGGGTTCATATTTCCACTTCGAGAAGATTTTACGCACTCGAAATGGCCGTTAAATGCGATTATCCGGCGATTAAGAAATTTGACTAACTTTTGACTTGAAAATATTAATTAATTTTGAAATTGATTAATTTTGAAAAGACTTCAGTTACACTTAAAAATATTCCGACTAAACTTGACAAATACTGAAAGCAATTAACTAAACTTGAAAAATTGACTAAGTTTAAAATTAAACCAAAATGATAGAATCATATTTTTTTGTTTTGATTCTACTATTATCATTTTTTTTATCTTTTATACAAAATATTTTATCAAAATAAAATAACATAAATAGTTTGGCATGTTGGGGTATTTAACTAGATTGAAACCAATAGAATAAAATGTTAACAACAATAACACAATGAACAATGACGAACAGTGATAAAATAAATTGGGCTTTGACAGGCTCGATCTTTCTTCATCTTGTCCTAATTCTAAGGTTGGGCCTGCCAAGCCCATTA